>PVJL010013622.1:0-31436 GCA_004026885.1 Lyroderma lyra
GGAAGCGAGAGTGGTTCAAAGTGGAAGATGCGATCAAGGTCCTCCAGTGCCACAAGCCCGTGCATGCCGAATACCTGGAGAAACTAAAGCTGGACGGTTCCGCCACCAGTGGAAACTCCATGGCCCTGTCCGTGCCAGGGAGCGACCCCTAGTATGTACCGCTCCTGCACAGACCTTTCGGTTTTCCGCCTGCCCTAGACCACCTAGTGCCCGCGCACCTCCGGTGCCATTTGTGGGCTCCGGGGGGAGGGAGGCTCCATTTGTTTCCTTGGCAGATCTCTCAATCACGTTTGCAAACTGCCTCAGTTGCCAGGCACTGTTTTCAGACAATTTGCACTTTTTTTCAGATGCTTTGAAAATCGCTTCTTGGAAGCGCTATTGAACAGTTCCGAAAGCCTAAGCCACATGGGTTTTTCTTTTAAGGTGACTTAACTGTTCCCCCAGACCTTTGCAGGGTGGGGTGCCTGCTGTGTTTGGTTTGGTTGTTTTTGTTGTTTTGTTTTTTTTTACATTTAACACGTGTGTGTGTGTGTGTGTGTGTGTGTGTGTGTGCGCGCGCGCGCGCGCGCTCATGTGAGCTGTTTTGGTACCAGTTTCATGGTTTGTTTTGTAGGGAAAGGCCTTTAAAATCAGATTATCTTGGTGTGTAACATCTTTAATTTTTTTTGTTGTTGTTTTCTCATTCACGGGTATTAGCCCTTGTCAGCAAGCTCTTCTGTGGTGGGAATTGGTTTAAATGATCAGTTTTGAATTTTTAAAAATTATTTGAGATTTGACATCTTGTGCTGTAGTTGCATTCGACGATATCTTCAGAAACGTGATTTAATTTGCCTTCTTCTGAAATTTCTTTATTTATATGTAGATATTTTTATTTTAAAAAATTGTTCACAACTGGTAATTTTTCACTGCCCACTTGAAAGGGCCATTCCTCATATAGCCCAAATGTAGTTTACAAAATATTACTTTGTAGATTAGATATTTCTCAGGAAGGTATTATTAAGTACATCCTGATATATATGTTAATATATACAGAGGGTACCAAATATATGTATACACATTTTAAGAAAGGAAAAAATGTATTAAAATTGTAATGCTCAATATATACCGATAACAAAAGATGAATACGAGTCACATTTGACTTCTGCAATTACAAGAGGTAACAAGTGGTTACCATCAGTAGTTATTTAATACATAGATAACATCTCAAAATGTGTATACATTTTTTGCACCCCTGGTGGGTGTGTGTGTATGTGTCTGTCTGTCTGTCTTACATGAAAACTACTCATAGAGTATGATGCAAAATGCTGAACTTTTCAACTCCCATTGCCTCTTTCTCAATCTCCTAGAACGACCATATTTCTCTTAATATAAAAGTTATTTCACATATTTGAATTTATCAAAATTCCAGTTGAATTTTCTGACTGCCAGTAGCCACAGGAATGGGATCTATACAGTGATTGCATCACAAATGAGCGAGGTGCCTTTCTTGATATTAAATTGCTACAGACTTTCAAAATGTTAGGACACCTAAACAATCTCTCTTAAAGATAGAGGATATATGTTTTGTCTCACAGAACAATCTTTTTTTTTTGAGTGCCAAATTAAAAACTCTTACGTTTGCCTTGATGGTTGTTTGTAATCAGGAGTCCCATCTAAAATACCTAGGTCTCTCTTCTGGAACTTCCTCTGTTCCACCCAGCCATGTCAGAAAGTATGTGGTGGAAAATCTACTTCATGAATTGAGTACTGTGGGTGGAAACACCATTTCTAATATTTAGGGCAACCTAGAATATTATCATATACCTTATATCAGTATTGATAGGTATTTTGTGTCCCTCAACTAACTTTTTGGAGGATACTGTTTATACTCTGTATTCAGAAAGTTTGAATCTATGTAATTTTTACTAACCAATGTCACCCCAATAAATTTAATAAAAATTTCAATTGATTACAAGAAAAAAATAAATTTTGAAAGTCTAGATTCTTCTTTGTACTGTTCATTTTCTCTCAGGAAGTTTGAAGTAAAGCCTGCTTTGTGGAGAGAGAATGGATGGGGCATTTCTTTCTACATTCGACATTTAAATCTTAAAAATATTATACAGACCAATAATAAATATAAATGGATAATAACTCTAATTTACTTTGTTATTCTATAAATTAACCTTTTAAAAAAGAACACAATCCCTACTAGAATTGAATATTTTTAATTTTTTTAAGTTTGGTGGCACTGTTTAAAATAAGATCTTTGCCATATAGGCATATAAATGTGTTTAAATAAAGTATATATTGTAGTTAACAAGAAATTAAATGTTGTAAATGGAGTAGAGTAGAAAAAGAATAGCTTTAAAAAGTCAATTATATAATTTCTTATTCTAAATTACAGAGAATTATCAAATGTTTTTAAAAATCTGTATAGAAAAATGTTTTATTTTTAAAAGATTTTTATTAAAATATAGCTAACATAAATATTATATTAGTTTCAGATACACACAATAGTTATTAAACATTCATATACCTAAAGAATTGATCATCGTGATAAGTTCAGCAACCATCTGACATAGTACTTTTATCAAAATATTACTGACTATATTCCCTATGCTATACATTGCATCCCCATGACTTACTTGTTTTATACCTGGAAATCAACCTCTTATTCTGCCTTCACCTTTTCTCCCCTTTTTAAATTTTTCAATTACACTTGACATTTAATATTATTTTGTATTAGTTTCAGATGTACAACATGGTAGTTGGACATTTATATAATTTAAGTGATCCCCCCTGACTAATCTAGTACCCACCTAGCATTATACATTGTTATTATAATACTGTATTATTGTCTATATTCCCTCTTTACATCCCCATGACTATTTTGTAACAACCAATTTGTACTTCTTAATCCCTTCTCCCTTATCACCACCCCACAACCTCCCTCCCTTCTGGCAAACATCAAAATGTTCTCTGTATCTATGAGTTTGTTTCTGTTTTGCTTATTTTGTTCTTTAGGTTTCATATATAAGCAAAATCATATTGCATCTATCTTTCTCTGTCTAACATACTTCAATCAGCACAATACCCTCTAAGTCCATCCATGCCACCACAAATAGCAAGAACCCATTCCCTTCCATGGTCAAGCAGTATTCCATTGTGTACATTGTACAACCTCATGTTTAGCCATTCATCTATTTAGGATACCCAGGCTGTCTCCACATCTTGGCGATTGTAAATAATGCAGCAATGAACATGTGGATGTACATGTCCCCTTGAAGTAGCATTTTGGTTGTCCTTTTATTTTCAGGCTGTTTGTATCTTTCAATCTGAAGTGAGTTTCTTGTAGGCAGCATGTACAAGGGTCTTGTTTCCTTATCCATTTCAACTACCCTATCTTTTTTTTGGCGGGGCGGGGGGTAGTTCCCTGGCTGGGAATCGAACCCAGGCTGCAGCATTGAGAGTGCCAAAGCCTAGCCACTACACCACCAGGGAATCCTTCAACTACCCTATCTTTTGATTGGAGCATTGACTCCATTTACATTGAAACTAATTGCTGATAGGTATGTAGTTATTGCCGTTTTATTCATATTTTTTATCTTTTTCTTTCATCTTAAAGAACTCCCTCTAACATTCCTTATAATGCTGGTTTGATGGTAATTAACTTTAGCTTTTTCTTGTCTGGGATGCTCTTTATCTGTCCTTCAATTCTAAATGATAGCTATACTGGACATAGTAATCTTGGTTGTAGGTCTTTTCTTTTCATCACTTTGAGTATTTCCTGCCAATCCCTTCTACCTTGCAAAGTTTATGTTGAGAAATCAGCTGACAGTTTTATGAAACCTCTCTTATAGATAACTACTTTCTTCTTGCTGCTTTTAAGATTTTCTCTTTGTCTTTAAACTTTGGCATTTTAATTAGAATGTGTCTAGGTGTGGTCCCTTTGGGTTCATCTTGTTTGGGACTCTGTGCTTCCTGAGCTTATATATCTCTTTCCTTTGCCAGGTTAGAGAAATTTTCTGTCATTATTTCTTCAAATGGGTTTTCAATTCCTTGCTGTATCTCTTCTCCTTCTGGTACTTTTATGATGTGAATGTTGGTTCACTCGATGTTATCCCAGAAGCCCCTTAAATTATTCTCATTTTTTTGGAATTCTTCTTTTTGCTGTGCTGATTGTTTTCTGCTACCTTATCTTCTAAATTGCTGATTCAATCCTGTGTTTCATCTAATCTACTGTTGATCCCCTTTAATGTATTCTTCAGTTCATTTATTATATTCTTTATTTCTGACTGGTTCTTTTTTATGTTTTCTATCTCCAATTTTGTTTTCTCTTTGTTGAAATTCTCCCTGAGATCATTGAACATTCTTATACCCAGTATTTTGAACTCTGTGTGTGGTAGATTGCTTGTCTCCATTTTGTTTATTTCTTTCTCTGGAGTTTTGTTCTATTCTTTTATTTTGGACATGCTTCTTTGTCTCCCCATTTTGGCTGCCCCCCTATCTTTGTTTCTCTGTATTAGGTAGGGCCACTATGTCTCCTGGTCTTGGTAGAATGGCCTTACCTAGTAGGTGTGTTGTGGGGCCCAGTGGCACCATCTTCACCAGAGCCAGGTGCTCCATGTCCCTTGTGTGGATTGTGTGTGCTTTCCTGTTGTAGTTGAGCCTTGGTTGCCATCATTTGCACATCAGTGGGAGGAATTGACCTTCAGGATGATTGGTTGTGAGGACTGACTGTGACTACAGTGGAGGAGCTGTTGTGCAGGGGCTGACCCTAAGGGGAAGGATTCACTTTAGAAGGGATCTGGTGCCTTCCCTGCCTGCCCTTTGGGTTTGTTGTCCTTGCAAGCAGCCATATGATACTCCTGCTGTGTGTCCAAAGCTGGACAGCATGTGTGCCAGCCCCAAGGCCTCCCAAGAGGTACCCTGCCTCAGGAAAGGCCAAGTTCCCTGTCTAGGGCCACCTGGCATGAGCCACAAAGCAATCTGTAGATGGGTGCCACCTGCAGTGGGCTTGGAGGTATGTTAGTAGTACCTCAAGAGGCCAAGCTGTGAACTGAGGCCAGCTGCTGCTAGTTTCAGACTTGGGGCTGCTCAGCAAGAGACTGGAAACACACTGAAGCCAGATGCTGCTGCTTTGGGTTTTGTGAACCTTTGAGAGATTTTATGAAAGTTTACAGCATGAGCCAAGATAGGACATTTGGATGGAAAAGACACTGGAAGTGGCTTGGGTGTGCCTGAAAGTTAGGTGGGACAGGGTCTCAAGGAATCACCAGGACTGGGCAAATGAGTGTTGTTAGGTACTTGATATAGACTTAGATATGGGGATGCCTGTGACTGCATGCTGGAAATGGAGAGGGCTCAACAAAGAAACAAAGGATTATATCAACACCTCTGTTTGGGAAAAAGCTGCGCCTCCAGCCTTCACCCTGAAGCCAGATGACTCAGTTCCTCTCGTATGTCCCTGACACCTTTTGAGCTGCTACCCCAGTGCTGGAGCTCAGAGTGAGTGAGTCCATCAGTGAGTAAGTTCATACATGCGTTCTTTAAGAGGACCAGTGGGACTGCAGCCACCCTCGTCTCACTGAACCACAATCTCTGCTAGTTTTCATAGCCACAAGTTACAGGGACTTCTGTCCCCAGCACTGAAACTCTGGGCTAGAGAGTCTGGTATGGGACTAGGACCTCATAGTTGAGATATCCCTCCCAATTTTTATCAGTCACACACGAGTGTGTGACCAACCCATTCTGCATCTCCGCCCTGCCTAAGGTCTCAAGGTGGCTTCTTCTGTATGTCATTAGAGGTAGGACTTTGGTTCAGCTAGACTTCAGGTGATTCTCAATGATGCAGTTTAGTTGTAATATTGATGTGGTCGTAAGAGAAGGCAAGCACAACGTTTACCTACTCTGCCATCTTGACCATAGTCCAGATGTCTTATTTTTAAATAAACTTTCTAATTCCTAAAGGTTGACCTTTTCTATTCCAACAGTCCAAATTGACTAATAGATATTCTCAGTAACCCGAGATTTTTCAAAGTGTATACACTAACCACAAAGAAACTGGAATATTGCTTTGTGACTATTTCATACATAAAACTGTCTCCATCCTAAATGCTGCCATAAATACCTGGGATATTTAATTTATATTCGCATTCTTAGAGATAATAATGCACATCTTAAGTTTTCACTTTTACACAGTGTATTTGACAAATGTGAAGAGTACAGTGTTGTTGTTAATCAACTCTTAAAGAGTTGTTAGCCTATAAGTATTTGCTGTATTTTATTCAGAAATATTTGGATTTCCCAGATATTTTCAATTTATGCAATTTGTAAAACTCCCAAGGTTTTCATTTATAAATCGCAACAGAATATTTTAGAATTGCCACATTGTAATTTAAGCTATTCAAATTCACATGGGCAATTCTTGGTATATATTCTTCAGGAGCTCAGTCTAGAAAAAATTTTTTAAAAAAAGGCCTTTCATTTTAAAAGAGAAATCCAAAAACTTCAGGCTAAAATAGTGGACACAGTGGTAACAAATGGAATGATGTCTATACCCTCCATCCTCCATGAGTTTAATACATAGTTGGGATTTTCTGCCTACAGAGTCATTACACAGCACCTATGCATTAACTGAATCTTTCAGCTCATTTTCCTCCCAGAATACAGTGTATTGATCAAAGATAATTAACACTTTCAGGCATGAGGTAGAAATTTGTTTTCAGCATGTTTTTTATAAGGCTGTTTTTTCTCACCTATAGAAGTGCCTATTGTTATCATTTTTAAAAGTCTTAAGAAGATATGTTGGAATAAAAGTAATATTGATATGCTTGTTATGTCATTTCCCTGGATACATCAGTTACTATATTTTCTAAGAATCCTATATTCTTTTGGTCAGATCATTGTTGGAAGAAGTGATTTTGAAAAGGATGGGGGATGGCTACCCATATTTTGCATCATTTCATTTGAGAAAATTGTAAAAAATTCAACATTTTTATATTTCGAAACATCAAATAAATATTGTAGGGTGTTTGTGTATAAATGTAAATGTGCATAAGCAGGGACAGACAGTTTGTAAAGTAGCAGGAACATTCAAAGGACCTTCTGGGTCAGATGGTTCAAAAGGCTCTGAAGCTGGACCTGCTCCTTTCACTTCCCTTTACGTGCAGTGCAATTGTAAGAAAGAGCAGTTCCTCCATCACTAGTTGTTTCCTAGGAAAAGAAAGATGAAAATGAGGCTTTAGAGCAATCTTGTCCAATCAATGGCCCAGGATGGCTATGAATGTGTTCCAACACAAATTTGTAAACTTTCTTAAAACATTATGAGATTTTATTGTGACTCTTTTTTTTTTTTTAGCTCATCAGCTGTCATTAGTATTCATGTATTTTATGTGTGGTCCAAGACAGTTCTTCTGCCAATGTCACCCAAGGAAGCCATAGGATTGGACACCTTTGCTAGAGACTACTGTACTAACAACTGGCCAGAGTTTTCTTTTTCAGGATTCCTTTTGTGAAAGTATCAAGCAAAACATGACATATTTTCACATCATTCTATTATTGTAATCATCTTTCTGAATGACTGTTGGACTATGAACTCTTTGAAGACTAGGACCCAGCCTGAATCCTGCCCATATCCTCAGAGCCTAGAATACTGGCTAAAATTTGGAGATATTTGTCATTGATCCATAGATTAGAAATGTCTTCTGCCAGAGTATTCTTGATTTCTTAGCTTCATATATTAGCTGGGACTATCTGTTATTCCCTCAGGAGCTCAGCTGGCCTCATAGTGGGACTGCACTGGATAATTCACTGAAGGCTTTTCCAATAAAATGTAGTTAATACCCATAGTAGACCCTCAATAAATGTATGTTTACTAGAAGAATTGATGAACCAATAAAACTATTAATGAGATTTTTTTCTTTCAGGTTTACATTGAAAGAATCAAGTATGTGATCCCAGTGATGAATGGAATTGTGAAGCACAGATGAGCTCTTTCATATTCTCAAGAATACAGCTCATCCTATGCTTTTTGGTCACTTCTTCCCTGTTTATTACAATAATGATTCACCAGGTTGTTGCACTACCACTGTATCATACAGACTTCTAATTTGGCACTTACTGCCTTTTTTGTGCTTTTATGATTGTGTCCATATTTCCCACCAGCTTATGTGATCTTGAGTGCAAGACCTTGTTTCCTTAGTTTTTTTTATATATCTGGCATATACAACATCACTTGAAATATGGTAGACATCACTGAAGTTGTCTAAATAATTAATATTTTGTAATGACACTGAGTGGTAAAGCATTCACCTTCTAATCTTGTGTTAGTACAAAAAATGCTGTCTAGCTAACATATTATATATGTGGCTTTTGTATATCAGGTGTCACACAAATGTTTCATATGTCTATGTCATCTAAGACATTATGTGCCTCCTGATGGTAATACATGACACCACTTACAAAATATATTTGCCAGAATTTTGGACCTAAATCTGACTGTGCCTCTAGACATAATTCCTAATTTGTAGAAATACAGGGAACAGGAAACATTATGTCACAGAGATGATATCAGCAGAATCCACACTGTAGGAAACTGCAGGACAAATGACCTAGTTTGTTCAGTAAATGAATGGCCTGGATAAAAGAAGGAAACAGAGGATGAAGCTATAGATTAAAAAAGACTTAAGAGATTTATCAACCAATAGTAATAAATGGATATTTTTTGGATCCATGAAATAAATACATTTATGAGACAGTCCAGATAATTTGAAAATTGGCTTGCTATTTGATAGTAGTTGGGATAATGGTATTGTGGTTTTGTTGAAAACAGGAGTTTTTATCTTTTAGAGATACATACATTCTCAAGCATTTACAGTTGAAATGATGTCTGGAATTTGCTTCACAATAAATCTGGATGTTAAGTGCATTGGAAAGACTGATGAAGCAAGATTGGCCTTGACTTGATAATTGTTGTAGCTGTGTGATGGCTAACTGATGGTTCATTATATGTGTTTCTCTCTACTTTTGTATGTTTGACATTTTCCATAATAAAAAGTTAATCAAAATAGTTATCAGAGTTCTTATTAAAACTAACCTATAAGGCACAGAGAAAGAAGAAGAAGAGGGAAAATTTTAGATTATTTAGACAAATGTTGGCTCTGGGGTGCCACTTCTGACCCAAGAAGTCAAGTGTCAAAAAAGAAAGGGGCAACAAATCCTGGTGTTGCCAGTATTTCCCTTGCTACAGATAAGTATTAGGAGTTTTCTTTTTTCTTTTATTAATTTGACTCATTGAAATAGGAAGAGTAAAATTCTTATTTATATCTATTAGAAAATGTGGATTGATTCTCATGTTCTTTTGAGCAGAATTTTTGACATAGTCTAGTTCATATCAATATGAAAAATCAAAGGGGTGGAGTCTTTTGGGAGCAAGTTATGGAATTCTGTAAAAATCCACAAAATGTCATTTTTGAATAGTAATTTAGGGAAATTGGGGCTGCATACTTGTTAGTTGTACATTCATTAACTTTAAAGTTATATTTGAAGGTAAGTGAAACAGCAAAATGAGTAGTCACCTCTCCTGACTGCAGGGAACCATTTTATGTTTCACAGATTGCAGATATTCCTTCAGTTTTGGACTGCTTAGAATTCTGGAAAGGCTAAAACCTTCTAGCACAGAGTCAGTGAAGCTGTGCTGAAATAAACAGATATGGGTAAGCTGACTAGATGTACCGTTTTAAACGGAACATAAAACAACATCAGACGATACGTGTGGTCAGCCTATTGACACCTTGAATTTAGCCCAGCGAGACTAGGCTGACTGTACATACTGTTTGAAACTGGATAGCACCATTGTTTTCTGTTCCATTTTAAATGGTACGTGTAGTCAACCTAGACATGGGGGCTATCCTCTCATTTTTCGTGGATCAAGAAGGAGCAGACACAAAGTGAGAACAACATTGGAGGCCCCTTCCAGGGAAGATAAATACCTTCATAAATGTGAAAGGCTGTGAAGCTGAAACTGCCCATTCCACTCCTACTCTTCAGTTTTCCAATCCCAAGAGCAAGCAGTTCCTCAGAAACAACTGTTGCCTAAAAAAAAAGGGAAGATAAAAGGTTTGCTTCAGAGCCTCTTTACTACCTACAGCTGTGCAGAACTTTCATGTTCAAGGTTCCCTTGTTAGAAGGAGGAGAAAAATTCCAGAAAATTTTTCATCGATCTTTCTCTGGAAGTTGCTTCCTTACTTGAGTTTACTTTAAACTTAGCAGATTTTTTTTTTTAATTTGGAGGCAAACACAACTAGGGGAATGGAACTGTAGGTGGTGGCTATAAATTGAAACAGTGGTTTGGACTCCAAGAGGCCATAGATCAAAACTGACTTAACCATCTATTAGTTGTGGCCTCTGTCAAATTACTTCTCTAATCTTAATTTTCTCCTCTGTAAAATGAGGATATTCATAACCCCTGCTTCTAAACAACACTGCTTCTAAGAAGCTCTTCTTGATCTCTGAGGGTAAGGTACGAGGGCTATCTGGAAATTACCCAGCCATGTAATATGAAAAATAGAGGCATTAATGGCTGAATTTTTTTCTGGACAGAACTCATATAATCTTGTGTTCACAGGTTCCCCGTTGCTGTGTTATTCCATAGTTCTTATCAAAATTATACTTATTAGCCTGAATGTCTCTACCTTCTAAATTCTGAGGTCATGTGGCTCTGGAACCCAAACTAGCACAGAGCCTGTAATGTGATGCCCCACAGGTGTTTATAACATGTTTATTATATACATGATTGTCATACCTCCTTGTCAAAAATACATTGCTGTTATTTTACTAGGTGTTTATTTACTGGAAAATGTGAAAAATGAGATACCATAAGACTGGTCTATACTCAGGTTTATTAGGAAGAATATTTTGTCTATACATTGTGCTTCCATTATTCAGAATTTTCCAGTATCAATTATTCCTAACTTCTTAGCTTCATAAAGTACTATGAGTTACTCCCTCAGGTGCTGAACTGGTCCCATAGCTGCATTTGATAATTCACTGAAGGCTTCCCAAATACAAATGACTGAAAGATATGTTAAGCCTTCAGCATTTATTCAGTTTAAGAACTGTTGAATAAATAGAAATATGCTAATTATTTTATGGATAAAACACATAGTTAGCAATCAGGATTGTATAGTAACAAATTCACACATAGAAGAAGACAAGTCACAGCCAAGAAATGACAGATTGAACTAGTAAAGATACAATGAGCTACTTGTAGAATTAGACATTTTATTACTTACATACACAGTACAAAGAAGAATGAGCCAAAGGTGCCAGCTCCCCAGTTACTTGTCCCACATATCCTGAAAGATAACATGGAAAAAAGGGCTGTATGACTGAAACACAAAAGTTTTGGGCTACTCCATTACTGAGGAGTCAAATCTAGACTACAACTGAATGCCTTTATATGCTGCAGTGCTATTTTCTAGTGGGGTTGGGGGTGGTCACAGGACAGAAAGCCCCATTCCTCATCAGAAACTGGTGGGTGATGAGAAAATGTCTCCTGACAACTTCCCAGTGTGATAAGGAGGTGTGTGGGAGATATCCATGTAGCAGATCCTTACAGCTTTCCATCTCACGTTCTGGGAGATCACAAGGCATTTAACCAAGACTCAGCTTAACTTCAGTTCAAGCCTATATGGCTACATGCAAGGGTGCCAGTCCATGATACAGGAGCCATTTCCCTTCAACTCCACTTTCCTTTTACATACTCACCTAAGAATTCTTTCTATAAATACAGGTCACTAGTTGTGGCCACTCTGAAGTTACACAATGGATCCCATCCAAAATTTGGTTCAGACATTGAGTCCAAAATGAACAAGTTGCAGTCTTAACTTCTATTTGAATAGAATGATTGTTGTGCCTCCCAGAGGAAGACGCAATCTTCCCTTTGGAACTAAGAGCTCTAGGCTAGCAGAGCATAAGGTTGTGGAAATAGGAAACAAAAATCTATTTACTGGTTATTAGGATTAATAGTGAGTAGTGTTATTGCCATATCCACCTCTTGATTCCCAGCCCCATGAATCCTGGCTATGGGGAAAACATCACAATGTATTGGATGCTGATTCAGAGCATATACAGCCTCCTGGAGAATCTTGCCAAGATCTGCAAGTTATTGCCACCTTGATGGCACTGTAACTTTGTCTTCAAAAGGCCATTGTATAGTTCTATCAAGCCAGCTGCTTTAAGATGGTGGGAAACATGGTAAACCAATTAATTACATGAACATGGACCCATTCTTGCACATCTTTTGCTGTGAAGTAATTTTCTTAATCAGGAGCAATGCTATATAGAATATCATGAGGGTGGTAAGACATTCTATTACGTCAGTGGATGGCGTTTTGACAGAAATGCTGTAAGCAGAGGCAGCAAACCTGTATCGAGAGTAAATGTCCTTACCAATAAGAATAAAACACTGCCTCTTCCATGATAGAAGCTGTCCAATAGAATCAACCTGCCTCGAAGTAGCTGGCTGATCACTCTGGGGAATGGTGCCATATCAAGGACTTAATATTAGTCTTTGTTGCTGCCAGATTGGGCACTCAGCAGTGATCATAGCCAGGCTAGCTTTATTAAACAGAACTCCATGTTGCTGAGCCCATACATAACCTCCATTCCTTCCACCGTGGCTACCTTTACTTATGAGCCCATTGGATGATAATAGGGGTAGCTGAAAAAAGAGGCTTACTGGTATCTATAGAATAAATGAGACATTCTATCCACTTGATTATTAAAATTCTCCTTTGCTGAGGTCACTCTTTGGTGAGAATTCATATGAAACACAAACATCTTCATGTTGATGGCCATTTAGTGAGGTCTATCCACATACCTCTTTCCAAAATTTGTCACCAATTTTCCAATCATGTTTCTTGCAAATCCCTTGACCATCCAACCAAGCCATTGGCCACATCCCATGTATTTGCATATGTGTAGCCCAAGAAAATTGAAAACCAGATGCACTACTCAAAGTTTGGCCCACTGGGAGGATTTTCCTTCACCACTGTCCCTTAAGAATACCCCAGAATAGGTCTATAGTGCTACAGTTGTCCACTTTTGGGTGGTGCCTATTTATCCTGCAGAACCATCAGTAAATCAGGCCTGAGTCTTCTCTTTCCCTATCAAGTGATTGAAGGGAACTCCCCTTTAAGCCATAGGTACAGGATGGGAGATAAGAAGGCAGTGTGGCAGGAGTGGGGACCGTGGGCACATGGGCCACTTCTTCGTGTAACTAGTGCCTTCAGTGCCTGTTCATGTGTAAGAGCTATCCAAAAAAAAAAAAATCCAGCTATAAATGCCTCTGTTGTTCATATTACATGGCTGGATACTTTTTGGGCAGCCCTCAAACATACCATTTTTATTTCATAATGAAGTATTGCCCTGCACACCCAACTTTATGGTGTGGTAGGTAGCTCAGATCACATGGTGACTGGGTGGCCCATGGTTAAGCACTCAGTCTTTCCTTAAGCCTAGTAGCAGGCCAACAGCTGTTTCTCGAGTCTAAGGGCCTGTGCTGTGATTTATCTAGAAAGGCCTTCCAAAGGCTCAAAACAATTCGCCTATCTGTTACTGACACTAGGCACCATTTGATCTGCTAGAATAGATCATATGTCCAAGCATGGTGAAACCACTTGTACACCAGCCTTCTATTGCAGAGCCTTCTCTTGTCCTGGGCCCCAGTAAAAAATAGCAGCTTTTTGAGTCATTCACAAAATGGGCCACAGTAATACACCTAAATAGGAAATACGTTGCCTTCAAAATCCCAAGAGGCTCACTAGGCATTGTACTTCTCTCTTGGTTGTAGAAGTACCGAATGCAACATTTTATCCTTCACCTTAAAAGGGATATCTCAACATGCTCAATGTAACTGAATCCCCAGGAATTTCACTGATATAGAAGGTCCTTTAATTTTTTCAGATGTATTTCCCACTCCTTGGCACATAAATGTCTTACCAACAAGTCTAGAGTAGTTGCTGCTTCTTGCTCACTCAGTCCAATAAGCACAATGTCAATAATATAATGAACCAGTCTAATGTTTTGAGGAAGAGAAAAGTGAACAAGATCCCAGGTAACTAAATTATGACATAGAGCAGAAATGTTGATATAGTCCTGAAGTAGGGCTAAGAAGATGTATTGTTGGCCTTTCCAGCTGAAAGTGAACTGCTTATGAAGAAGTTTATTGACAGGTATGGAGAAAAAGACATTTGCCAGATCAATAGCTGCATACCAGTTACTTTGCTCAGACAATAAAATCTCATCTGATACAGCAACTGCTATTGGAGTCACCACCTGCTTAAGCTTATGGTAAGCAACTGTCATTTCCAAGAGCCACCTGTATGTCTTCTGAACAGGTCAAATAGGCAAATTGAATAGGGATGTTGTGGGAATCACCACCTCTACATCCTTCAAGTCCCTGATGGTGGCACTAATCTCTACAATCCATTCAGGACTGCAGCATTGCTTTTGGCTTATTATTTTCCTAGGTAGAGGCAGTATAGCTCTTTCTCCACAGGTCAGAGAAACAATGTGGGGAGTCTGCTAACTGCAGAGTATATCTATTTCAATTATTCATTCCAGAACTGGGACTATAACCACAGGGAGGGTTTGGGGGTCCACTGGACCCACTGTGAGACAGATCTGAGCTAAAACTCCATTGATCATGTGACATCCATAAGCCCCTACTCAGATTGGTGGGCCACAGAGACATGTTGGAATTAGTGTCAGTTCAGAGCCAATGTCCACTATTTCCTGAAATTTATCAGTGCACAGTGATGCTGGTAATGGGCTATAGGCCTGTGAGGAAGGTTAGGAAAAAGATTTACAGAATGAAATTTTGGTAGTGTACCAGGAACCTTCCTCAAAGGGACCCAGCCTCCCCTTCATTCAAGGGGCTCTGGGTCTATAAACTAGGAATCGATTGAGGGGCCATGACCTTCTGTTTTTATGATTCGGGTTAGATTTTTATTCACTTGTCCTGGAACTTTTCTGTTTTATACAAATGTAGTAAGAATTTAGTAGGCTTCCTACCAATTTCACTAGAGGGAACACAATGCTCAACTAGCCAGTGCCTAGGTCTGCATGAGTCAGACTATTCTGATTGCTCTTTTAACTCTGCTGTGAATTATGATAACCACACCAATCTTGCCTTTGGTAGATAAGTAGTACCACTTGGCCCCTGACACCCCCAGATCCAATTACTCCCAGGGCATTTAGGTTTTCCAATTCAGTCACTGCAGTTTCTTACTGTGAGGCCTGGCATACAGAGCTCTTCAAGGATTCTGGGGCTGTCTTCACAAATTTATTTTTCATGGTACTGGTAAAAGGTATGACTTCAGGACACTCCCAGTGGGGGTTGAGTAAGTCTTAAATGACTCTACCCTTCCAATCTCCCTAAGCCTTTGAGTCCTTTCCTCTACATTACACCAAGGCAGGTTTAGTATTTCTAGTTCACTCACTGTGGGCTACTTTTTGGTCCATGTCTCAGTCAACAAATCAAACAAACTTTTGGAGCCCTTTCTAACCTGTCAAGTTGCAACATGAAATGCAGAATCTCTCCTTAGTGAACCCATATCAATAAATTCAACCTGACCCAACTTTGGGTTCCTTCCACCATTATCTCACATGCTTAGTATCCATTTCCACATATTTATAGTATGTTCCTCAGATTTCAGCTTACATAAATTAGAAAACTCAAGTAGTTCTTTTGGAGCGCAGCACACCTCATCATACTTTGTATCTCATTTTTAGGGGCCTGATGGACTTGAGTCTAGTTATAATTCTAGAAGCAAAAAGGGGTGATGGGGGCGGGTCTTGAGAATCAGCATTGTCTTGTATGACAACTGCCTCAAGGGAGGCCATTGCAGTTTCCTTAGGAGCAGTGACATCTACTGGCAAAGAAAACTCATCAAAATTTAGGGGCTCAATGTCCACAACTTCATCAATCTTCTGAAACATTCCATTCCAACCTTCAGGATTCCATTCTTTCCCAGTCAATGACCTCATTTAGCAGTAGACATCCTGCAAGCCTGGGAATTCAACTTGTGTTATGATTCATTCACTCACAAAATAATACTGTGGGTTTGGTTTTCAGTAATCTCAGCGCTGTGGCTACATGAAATAAGGTCTCTTTTAGGGCAGACAGGTTTCAGGTTATGTGGTGTTTGAGCTGGGAATTTGAACTCTTGAGCTCATTCTTTTCTTTCCCTACTTTGTGCAGCAATATTAGGAGTGGCCAACTAATATTATTATACTTGTTAGTTTGGTAAAAATGTTTGAAAGTATCATATGTGTGTTCACCTAGTTTCTTGCTTCTTATAAGTATTTTATTAGCAATATCCAACGTTGATATTTTGCTTATCTCTATTGTCAGATCATGCCATGGACTATCAGTGCTCTCTTTACTCCTTGAAATAGAGTCATTAGTGTCTTTAAATCTTCAAATTAAAAAGCCAGTTCCAGAAACCCCAGAACTAATTCAGAAGATTCATGATTGAGATTACATTCTCCTACAACCAAATTTTGATATTAAAATCTGTGTTAGATTTTAATGGTTCTTCAGAGAAAAAGAACCAGTAGGATGTGTATGTACTGTAAGTGCAGAACTATCATGAAGAATGGGCCGGCAGCATAGGGGAGCTAATGAAGCAGATGAAGTCCAACAGAATTCCCTCTTGTTCAAAGAGGATGGTATCTTTGTTCCATTCAGGCCTTCAACTGATTGGATGAGGCCCACTCACATTATGGAGGGCAGCCTGCTTACTCAAAGTTCACGCATTTATGTTGATCTCATCCATAAACACCCTCCAAGTTGACACATAAAATTATGTATCTCACCATTTATAAATTTAGTGAAATCCCAAGGTATATCTGCAATTAGAGCCCCAGAATTGTTAGAGTCTGTGAAGTTTTGCCAATTTTGCATTTCAATAGTTGTTAAAATTAGGGAGTTCCCTGGTGGTGTAGTGGCTTAAGGTTTCAGCGCTGGCACTGTCGGCGCTGTGGCCTGGGTTCGATTCCCAGTTGGGGAGCTACCCACACACCAAAAAGCAAAAAAAAAAAAAAAAAAATTAAAAAAATTAATTCAGTACATATGTTGTGGACACACAATGGCCATTCAGTGTATCTTTACCTTTTTCTTTTATGGGTTCATTTAGTAAATGTTGAGTTTCCAATTGGGTCAGATTCTGGATGACCTTTGTTTCAGTTTTTTTCTTCCCATATATCGAATTCTCTTTCTCTCTCTCTCTCCTCTCTCTCTCTCTCTCTCTCTCTCTCTCTCTCTCCTCTCTCCCCCACCCCACACTCTCTCTCTTCGTGCTCTCTTTCTCTTTCTCTCTCTTTCCATATACTTGGAGGCATTCTCCATGCCCTATTTATTTATAAATATCTTTTTCCAAAGAGCCTCAAATTGGTGTCATCAAGGTTAAGGTCCTTCCACATGTCAATATTTGCTTTTTAGGGTTTAAGAACCCTGAGCTTAAGTTGGGATTTAATTAAGTTCTCAGTATGGAGTGTCATTGGCATTTTTTTCATTTTATCCCCAGGATCAAGATCTTTTTTGGTGACAGGCATAGACAGCAGCAGGAGCAAAAACATTTTGTAGAGTCCTAGTGTGCCATCTTCCTTAGGGTTATGGACCTCAACAATTTAAATATCCAAACAACAGCTGCTCTTCAAATAGTGAGTGTTCTTCCTCCACACAAGTGACTACCTGACCAATACATATAGAGTATCTGTCATGCAGGATATAGTCTTTCCCCTACATGCTCTATAGAATGGGGTACCAATGCTGGTTGAGTTACACAGCCAATTGGTGACAGGGTCAAAGTTACTTCCCTGAGGCTAGTGTTAGTCATAGCTTATTCTGTATTTGAGACATATCATTCATTCTAAAACACATAGATGGATCTGGGCCAAGACTAATGACCCAGGGCTCATTTAAGGAGGTTTATCAATCGCATATTCCAGTCTCTAAATGCCTATTACTTATCAAAACTTCCAACTTTGTTTGGTTAAATTTATAACAAAAATTTGGTATGCAGAACTCAGCAAATGAAACACAAAGAAGGACAACTCAAATGGCAAGCCAGTAAAAAGCAGATCACAGACAACAGAGCCAATTAGCAAGCCAAGGCAAAAGAAAAAAGACCCCCAGTGAAGGTGGTCGTCATCTAGAGGATCCTGTTTACATTGACAATAGCTGTGTACATCCTAAACACACAGGATGGACTCCCACCCAAAATTAGGCTTAGATGCTGCTGCGTATACACCAAGAAAGTATTCAAAATTAATTACTCACATAATGAGGATGTTGAGGGAGGGCAGAGTGGGCATCCCAATCAGGTCTGGAAATACGTTGAAAGTGTAAGGAAAAGAGATTGGCTTGGAGTTTTTATTATGGTTAGCAGATGGAGCCAGGATGAGCATCCCTGTGCACGATTAGGGGTTTGCATGTTTTGATTATCATCAGCTCTAATGGAAGGCACAATCAGGTTTCTTATCAACTTGCCAAAAATGTGGGCAGATGAAGAAGGAGGGTGACACTTAAACGCTGTCAGCAAGCAATAATAAATTTTTTAAATGGAGTCAGACTCTTTCTTACACCACCCAATAAGACATCTCAATTAATTGTACTGGTAAGGTCTTATTCCAAATCTCATCTGTTTGACTTAGGCAGCACTAACTAAGAGTGACCATTACTATAATTCCTAGTAGGATGAATCAACCCATCTGAAGAAGAGAACTCAGCCAGTTAAATATGTAAAATCATAGAAAAGAGTCCAACCATAACAGTCTAAGGTTAAAGGGAATCATATCAGCATCCAGAATGTTGAATCGTGTTTTTTGTCTCAAGTTGAGGCTGTTGTTTTTGGAGTCAGAGGATGCTGGGAGGTTTCTGAGTGTTCTTAGATTAAGGTTCTTTCTTGGCAATTAAGTTATGGGTGATGGTAGCAGTCTGTGTTAATCAGATGCACTGTAGATAAGAACTGAGAGGGAAAGAGAAATTAATGGTCTCTCCTTCCACCCTTGACTACGAAGGGTCAAAGATTTTCTCTCCCCATCAGCCAAGGTTGTTATTCTCTTTTCACATAATTGGCATGATTGGTTCCTGTAGCAACTACTTCACCATTTTTCCAATCGTTTCAATGTCTTAACTGAACCATATCCCCAATCTTGTACTTACATGGTTCAAAAATGTCTTCTTTATATTTCTTGTACCATCTGAGGTTGTCTCCTGCCCCCTGACATAGGGGATTACTATCATCAACATTCACAATTGCCCAAATCCAGCAAGCATAGCCAGACAGTCAAAGAAGCATCAGGTTAGTGTCTCCCACCCTTACACCTTTGCTTCTTGCACATTCTAGTAGCCTGATTTCCCAGGAGTAGGTATGGGGGTGAAAACAGTAGAGCAAGATGAGTAAATTGTGTAGTGTGAATTTTCTTAAAGCCAGTCTGGGCCTCCTCTTCCCTCCCCAACCTTATAATTAAGCAGTTTATTTAAATGTAAGGTACCCTCCTAAGGAATGATCATATTGAGAGCCCAAATTGCATCCCTTAAGTGTATGTTCCACTAGAAGCTGAGCCTTGGTTATCCAGTTATCTTTTTCATTCTCTACTTTAAGAATCCGCTTTATCTTTCAACCCATCTACTGCCCAGGGATGATATTGAGCATAAAAGGTCCAGAGAATGTCTATATACCTTCCTACTGTTCACTATTTTTCACTATAAAGACAGTATCAATGTCTAATTGCATGTTTAGAGAATCGAAATATGCAATGTTCATCTTAGAGGCATTGAATAATATGGTCCCCATTTGCTAAGTGGATAAGAATTGGAATGCTATATATTGAAAGATGTCTATGAAGTCAATTCCCAGAGATACTCTCAAGAGGAGGGTAGAGGGGGTGCCTATATAGTCTATTTACCAAGACTGGCTATGTTTCCCAGAACTCCCTTAACCACTCAACTGTGTAGCTGGCAGTCTGGGTACATTTGCCAAGCTTCTTAGCTTTATGTTCTGGGATTACTAGGCTTTGCTTTTTGGGCCCAGTCCTAAATTATAGATAAGTTATCATACTCTGTGTGATGCTACGAGGTCTGACAATTAAGATTGTGAACTCATCCTAGAAAAAGTGCTACATATCTCACTGATGAATATCACTACAATCACCTTTGAAGTACTCCCCTTGGGAAGCTATGCACCAATGCCAGTGCCTAGTTCACCCTTCAAAGCAATTTTGGAACTCTTTTTCTGGAATGGCCATCAAAGCTCTTGTTGTATGATCCCTGATAATCTGAATGTCATAAAAATGTCTTCCTTTTAATATTTCCTTTATCTTTGGGTAAAGGAAAAAGTCATTGGGGGCCAGATTAGATAAGTAAAGAGCCATGAGTTGTTGGCAAAAAGTTCAGACCATTTTTGTCTAACTTTTGCCCACAGCCTTTTCAGCACTTCCAAATTGTAAACTTAGTTGACTGTCTGATTTTCACAAATTCATAATGAACAATTCCTCTGATATCAGAAAAGATTAGCAACATTGTTTTGACTCTTGATTTGGACTGATGGAACACTTTTGGTTTTGAAGAACTGGCTGACTTCCATCATGCACTTTGACACTTTGTTTCAGAGTAATATTGGTACACCCATGTTTCATCACCAGTGATAAGATGGCCCAAAACACCATCTTGCCTCTCCAGAAGGTCTTGGCAAACTTCGATTTTCTTTGCTTTTGTTCGTCGGTGAGCTCCTTCTGGACCAATTTTGTATACACCTTTCTCATACAAAGATTTTCAGTTAAGATTTTCCTAGCTGTTTCTTTATTGATGTTTACTTGGTCTGCTATGCTACTCACAGTCTGCCAACAATTTTGACTCAAAATTCAACAATTTTTTGCAATGTTTTCATCAGTTCTGCTCGTCACTGGCCACCCTGACCTCTTTTCATCAGTGACACTTTCTCTTCCCTCAGAAAAACATTTAATCCATTTGTATACTGCTCTTTCCTTCATGACATTATCCCCATAAACTTGGGACTAGCATGTCCCTGATTTCACCTACACTCTTGCCAAGTTTAACAAGATAGTGAATGTTTGTTCATTGCTCAAATTCAAGCTCCGACATTCTCACAATGGCACACAAAATCACACAACAATAACGAACACCACTCAGCAAGACACTGCCATGTATCGACACAAACACAGCTGTGAGACATAGATATACTAAGGCTATGAAACCTTACCAAGTTGTTAGTACAGTGCTGCCAAAGTAAGCACACAGTGGCAAGTTCATCAACTTAATTGTCAGATCTTGTGTATCCAGATGGATGTATATCCAGGTGTCCTTTTCTTGATACTGCAAATTTGATCAGGACCTTGACTGGATCACAAGGTACCCAGATAGTTGGCTTAAATATTATCTTTGGGTATATCTGTAAGGACATTTCTGAATGAGCTTGACATTTGAATTGGTAGACTGAGTAAAGCAGATTGCCTTCCCCGATGTAGGTGGGCATTATCCAATCTGTTAAGGACCTAAATAGAATTAAAAAAGCAAAAGAAGGGAGAATTTGCCTCCTCTCTGCCTTACTGGTTGAGCTGGGACATCAGTCTCCTCCTGCCCTCAGACTGAGACATGCACCATCTGTTCCTCCTGGTACTCAAGACTTCAGAGATTTCCTGGGACTCCCACTTACAGATGGCAGATCATGGGACTTCTTAGCTTCCATAATCACTTGAGCCAATTCTTCATAATTAATTAATTAATTAATTAATTAATATTCTACTGGTTCTGTTTCTCTGGAGAAAACAGACTAAAATAGATTTTGATACTGAGAGTGGTCCTAGAGGAATAAATGTTAAGAATGAGTTTCTAAATTGGTCCAGTTTCTGGAACTGGCTCTCTATACTTATTAGATTTAAAGATGCCACTGATCATTTCTAGTAGTAAAGAGTACAATGATAAAATAAAACATGGCATGATCTGGCAATACAGATATGCAAAGTATCTGTATTATATATTCCTAATCAACCACTTATAAGAAGCAAGGAGCTGGGTGACTGTATATATAATACTTCTGTGCATTCTTTTTGAAAATTAATTAATATAATGAGGTTGGCCAGTTGCTCCTAATGTCACTGGATAAAGTGGCACAACAAAAGAGTACACTGGGGACTTGAATTCATAGCTGAAGCACCATGTAAATTATCTGAAAGCTTCCAGCTGTGCTCTGAAGGAGACCCTTATCTCCTATGGTTGCAGAGCTGAGATTGCTGAAAATCAAACACAAAATCTCATCCACTAATTAGCTAAATAACACACAAATTGAACTCCAAGCCTCACAGGGTGTCCACTGTAAAAGTGGGGGCATTGGCTAGGAAAGAATGGTATCTTATAAGTTAGGATGGGAACATGTGGGAAGATCTTGATAAAGTTTGGGACATGAAGCCCCTAAATTCTGATGAGTCTGCTTTGACAGTGAAAATGGCCTGCCCATTTCCAATGGAAGTGGCCTTCTCATCCCTAGTGCTAGCAGCATTCCCAGTCTTCCTGGCCCTTCCACTCCAATCTGAGATTAACGCTGCATTTCCTAAGGAACCTGTAATGCCTTCACTTGAGGCAGTTGCCATGCAAGACAATACTGATTCTCCTCAAGACCAATCCCACCATCCAGCTCTGCTTCTAGACCTATAACTAGAATCAATTCTCAGCAGGACCCAAAAGGTGAAGTACAAAGTAATGAAGAGGTGCACTACACTCCAAGAGAACTAAACTGCAATGGTCAGCACCTGGTGAAGCTTACAATTGATCCACTGTCATTCTCCAAAATACAATTGTCTTCTACATAGGCCAAACAGGCAAATTATATGGTTATACAGCTATAATATATGGATGTGGGTCACCAATGGGGGTTGTGGGTCTTGTGCTATTTGCTGCCATATGTTTTTCTCTAGAGGGGCTGAGACTTGATTATCTAGTCATTTTACTGCCAAGCATCACTCTGCCTTCCTGTTGGCTTTTGTGCATCAGTCAGTGAACAGGTACAGGTGTTACTGGAGAATGGGCCCTCCTCAGTGCGCTGTCCAGGTTTTTGGTGTCCCAAAGAATTGAGTAAGACACAGAAAAAAAGTGGTGAAAAGAGTAGTTTATTACAAGCAGAAAGTACACTCCAAAGAAACAGGAGTGGGTTGCAGTAAGCAACTCACAAGTGGCTCAAGAGCCCCAACTAATGAGGCCTTGGTAGTTTATATTCCCTTTTTTCTTAAAGTGACTACACTTTAATGGGCAAGGGGCCTTTTGATTGTCATCTATGATTGTCAGGGGTCTATGATATCATCTTTTTACTGTGCATGTTTCTTCCCAGAATTCAGTCTGTTGTAATGATATTAATGAACTTCTGGGCATATGTATAATATTATAATAATGGTATAATGAGGCTTAGGTGGAATGGGGGTTGTTTTACTGTGCAGATGTTAATAAATGGCTTAAATGGGTGGGCTTTTTTGCCCCATACGTTCTTGTATTAGTTACTTTTTTGATAGTTTCCTCCTATGGTTGCCCAATTTGGGGCAAGGATTACTAGAAAAGGGTGATAGCACAATGGTCACTATTCTAGCAAGGTGGGTCCCATGAGAGGTGTCCCAAGTCCCCCTGTTCTATCTGCCTACCTCACTTTTCTCTTGAGAGAAATGATCCCCATAAATCTCTGTGGGAAGTTGAGGGATGGGAGGCCTCATCTTCTGTATCTGCTTCCTGCTGAGTAAGGTCATTGTCCCTGCCTGTTGGAGGTTCACAGAAAACTTGCCCTATCAGATCTAAAGAGGGAGAAAGGGGTCTCAAGATCTGCCTGAGAGACTGTGTTGACTTCTTTAGTCGGGATGTGCTAGAAGCCTGGCCAAGGCATCATTTGTTTTACAATGGTCCCTAGATGAGAAATAGAATTAGTTAACAGATTTAAATGCATTGGCCTGAGAAGCAGGCTTCAAAGCCACTGACACACAGAGGCTACATGATGGAAGATCCATTCAGCCCTACGGCGTATTGAGTTTTGGCTTAGCCAGTCATTCAGGTGTCACCACCTATTCAGGTATGTCCTGGAAAGTGTGCTGGGCTGTCATGATTACAATCAGCAAGCACATATTGCAGGCACCAGGATAATTAGCTAAAGTCTAGCAAGCACAACTAACTAAAGTTTTGTGAGCACAAATCACAAATGTCATATTGATTAACCAAGGCTGGGAACAGAGGACATTTTGGGAATACAATTAGCAAACACAAATTAGTAGTTTTTCTGAATGATGAACTAAAACCAGGGCATAGGATGTCCTGGGAGATCTGGTCTAACAGCTTATTGTTTAAGTTTTGGGGTAATAACCTGAAGCAAGAGGCTGGATGAAGACACTCCATGACTCAGGCTGGACTGATTTATTGTTTAAGGCTAGAAATCCAAGAAAACTGGTTGAGAGGGTGATTAAGACTAGGGAGTAGGAAAAAGGTAAAATTAGGGAGCTATGGAACTAGGGAAGAAGGGACTAAAAGTCCCTATAGTGAGAGGTTCTTTCATTTGGCCCTTGTCACGGGGTGAATCTGTAGGAGTGTTCCTCAGGATGAACATCATGGAAATACACTGTTGAAAAGAGTTCCCTTTTCTATGTGCAATTGCAGTACACAGTTTTCTTTGGGGCTGCACAGCAGCAGTGGTCCAGTACACCCCATTGGCCTTGAACTTTGCTGACCCTTCTGTGAATCAGGTCAGGTATCCTCAGAAAACTCAAGTGTCCTGAAGCCCCCAAGAAGCCCAAGGTACTGGCACAGACCACATACTAGGTCAGACAATTTTGCAAACTCATCCTAGAAAAAGTGCTACATACTTCATTGCTGAATATCACCATGGTCACCTGTGAAGTATTCCCCTTGGGAAGCTATGCGCCAACACCAGCACCTATTCCACCCTTCAAAGCAATTTTGGAACTCTTTTTCTGGAATGTCCATCAGAGCTATCACCATACCCCCAAATCTGACAATTAAGTTCGTGAACTTGTCACTGTGCGCTTAAGTTGGCAGCACTTTACAACTTGGTAAGGTGTTATAACCTTGGTATATCTGTCCCTATCTACATCAGGCATCTGGATGACTCCACAAGATGTCTGTTTACAGAGCGGCCAGAACATGAGAAAAGGTGTGAAGCCCACACTGTTCTGATTCAGGATGTACAGCACTTACGTCACGTACCAGAGGTGGGAATGCTTGACTTCTCCAGTTAAGATGCTTACCCTGCCTGATCTCCCAAAGCATGGGCTGGAATGGTTTTGGATTATGTGTGATACTATCCTTAAATATGTATCATCATTTGTATGCACTGCATAGTAATCTCCTGATTTGGACCAGTCTCTTGATTTTGCTTGTATTAATATGCTGACAGGCACAGGCTTGAAGTTCAAGGTTTGGACACTGATTTTCATCATTAGTACCATAGGGCTGCATGTGCCATAGCCCAAACAGGAAAACAAATGTAGAATGAGAACCTAAATTCTCACCCACCCATAAGCAAATACTGGAACTCTTTACTTCTATATTGGTAGAAAAGCCATACGTCACCTTATTTTGTTTTATTTAATGGAAGCACTTATCCATAGATATTGTTTTATAACAACATCTCTTTGGGTCAAAAAATATCTCTCTTCATGTCAATAAATACATTTCCACAAGGCCATTTATAAGTACAAAGTATTCAATTTACAGAAGCAGCTTAGATCATCAACAATTCCAATACTAACAAACATGGATATTGTCTCTCTTTTCACTCTATGTAACACATCACTGTGAGGCCCATTCTTCTTCCTAAAACATATCCTCAGTTGTTTCCTTGCTATGGGTACACTCCCACAAGAGGAAATCCTTGGGACTGGGCATGGACACTTGGCATTCTTTGATTAGAATATAACATTGGCAAAAAGTCACTGTGATAGCAATTTTGGCTGAATGCAATGGGATGTTTATTGGACTGCCACGAGCCACTGGGGTGAAACACTACGCAAAATGTAATACACGGGACTGGCACTGGGAGGGTTAAATCATATCGCATGCTGAATGGGATGAAATGGAGACTGGCTACAGTAGAAACTGAAATAAAATGGGGAATGCAACAAGATAGAAAATGGATCATTGAGTGGGATGACAGGGAAAGCAAATTGGAATACGATGGAAAAGTGAGATGGAAAGGGGAATGGAAATACATAGCTAATGGCACGTGGAATGAAATACCTGTATGTGGTGTTTGTTATATGAGAAAAGCAATGGAATATACAGTGAAGTAAAATACTCAAGGAAGTAGGAGGAAATCACAATTACCTAGAAGGATTCGTAGAAAGGAACAGAATATGCAATGTCATGAAATCCATGGGCGATGAAATTGGCACTGTAGATGTAAAGGTACCGGCATGGAATGGAAAGGAGTGGAATGAAATTCAGAAGGAAATCTAGAATACAAGGCTAGAAGGATGGAATAGACAATGAGTGGGAATGGAATGGAATATGGCAAAGAAAAACACTGATGGAACAGTGGATGTACTTGAATGTACAAAGGAAGACACAGAGTGTGTTCTGGTCATCTACCACTCCGTAACTCAGGGTCAGGGAACAATGACCATTTGATCATGCTGACGCATTCCATCGAGCTGCCATTAAGACATGGCCAGGTAGGGGCGGCTTGTGTCCGCTCCACAATGTCTTGTCTGAGGCCTCAGCTGGGAACACTTGCCTGGCTAGGAGGTCATGAGGGAGGGAAAGTGATCAGTGATTGCGCTTTAGATTTTGGCCATAGCATCGGGGTGGATGGTAGTGCCACTTCCTGGAATTGGGAAGACTTGCAGGTTGGGGACACAGTAGGATTCAGTGAATCTTGTGAAAAAAATAATCCAGGATGAGTAACTTTTGCCTGCCTCATCCTTTCTATTCTGGATGTTTTCAACGAGCATAGGTTACGCTTTCATTCATAGCACCTGGGCACATGAAAATTTGACAAGACACATAAAAAGTCATCAACATGAAATCTGTTTGATGCTACAATTCCTCTTCTAGGCATTGAGTCTCAAGAGAAAAAATATATACATAGAGATATAGATCCCCACACTGTTATATGATCACAAGTGAATATATTAGTGTCTTTTGTTTTGAAAAATTTTAAATCATCAAATTTCCAGCAGGATACTGGATGTGCATAGAGGAAACTTATATAGATTTCGTGGGTTGTTTTTGAAAAACTTTTAATGCTACTTGAAAATGGGTATATTATAAAATATAAATTGTATACTGACTATAAATAAAATTTTATACTGACTATAGTGACATGTATTTACATCAATCCACCCATTCATCCATCGTTGTATATACCTAGCATTTAATGTATGTTAAAAATCTCATATATTATATAGCAATGGCGCTCAGTCAGGGGCATTTTACCCTCCAGGATACAGTTGGCAATGTTGGGGACATTTTTGTTTGTCACAACTAGGGAGATGGGGAGGTGCTGCTGGCATCTGGTGAACCAAAGCTAGGAATGCCGCTTCAACTCCTTGAATGCACAAGGCAACTTCTTACAACAGAAAGCTACCTGGTCAAAGATGTCAGTAGTGTCCCAGTTGGCAAATCCTGCAGTAGGTAAAATTTAGCATGATTGCTGAGAAAAGTTTAAAACAAAGTTGAAATCACAGGCAATCCTGTCAGTGATGAATACAGATTGTTAAAAGTTTGATATGTGTATGTGTTAATTTTTTGACAATTTTGTAGTGTATAATCATCAGAAGGGCATGTGTGAATTTAATTACTTCTTAAGAGTTCATTCTTCCTCCACAATTGACAAATGGTTTTCAAATCTTAAACATATTCATGTTTGCTTAAGAAATGATATACCTTGAGAACTGTAATTTTGGCTCATTTTCCAGCAAAATTTATGCTATATCCTCTATCTCCTGACTTCCACCTTTCTGATCAAAAGTTACATTTCCAAGTATTTACATACATGATTAAAAAAACTGTGGCTCATGATGCAATGGATCAGATTACACGAGGCAGTGTGGTTGACCAGCTAGGAGTAGTATTCGCGTTACTCTTCCAGTGACTGGTTTAGGAATGGGCACTTCCCAGTTGTAGTCAGTGAGATACAGATACGAGTCTGCTTGGAGTCTTTGGGGACAGTTCTTGCAGCTCTTAAAAAGAATAAAGAGACACAATGGACTGTTTACCTTAAAAATCAAAAAGAATGTGTATATCCAATATTCTAATAAATAAATTTAGCATGATTGCTGGATATCTAGACAACATCACAAAATTCAATTGGAATTCTACATACTAGCATTATGGTTATACAGAGAAAAAATTTAAATGCTTCTGTTTTAAATTAAATTTACTGGGGGTAACATTCATTAATAAACTTATATATTAATAGGTTTCAAGTATAAAATGCTATAGCACACTGCAATGTGTTCACCACCCAAAGTCAAATTGACAGGGTCAAATAAAAGAACCCCTCACTGCAGGGAATTTTAGTCCTCTCTTCCCCAGTTCCATAGCTCCCTAATTTTACCTTTTTCCTATTCCATAGTCTTAATCATGCTCTCAACCAGTTTTCCTTTAACTCTAGCCTTAAACAATAGATTGTTCCTAGCCTGAGTCATGCAGTGTCTTCATCCTGCCTCCTGCTTTTTTAGATAATTGCCCCAAAACTTAAATAATAGGCTGTTAGCTGAATCTCCCAGGATATCCTTTACTCTGGCTTTAATCATTCTAAAAACACTTGTAATTTGTGTTTGCTAATTGTATTCCCAAAATGTCCCATCTCCAGCCTTGGTTAATCAACCTGGCATTTGTGATTTGTGCTTACAAAACTTTAGTTAGTTGTGCTTCCTAGACTTTGGCTAATTATCCTGGTACCTGCAATCTGAGCTTGGTGATTTAATCATGGCAGTCCAACACCCTTTCCAGGACATTCCTGGATGGGTAGCAACACCCGAATAGCTGGCTAAGTCAAAACTCAATACGCCACAGGCTCTATGGGGCTGAACGAACCTTCCGTCATGTAGCCTCCCTGTGTCGGTGGCTTTCAGACCTACTTCTCAGGCCAATGTGTTTAAATCTATTAACTAATTCTATTTCTCATCTAGGGGCCATTGTAAAACAAATGATGCCTTGGCCAGGCTTCTAGCACATCCCGACTAAAGAAGTCAACACAGTCTCTCAGGCAGATCTTGAGACCCCTTTCTCCCTCTTTAGATCTGATAGGGCAACATTTCTGTGAACCCCCAATAGGCAGGGACAATGACCATACTCAGCAGGAAGCAGATACAGAAGATGAGGCCTCCTATCCCTCCACTTCCCATAGAGATTTATGGGGATCATTTCTCTCAAGAGAAAAGTGAGGTAGGCAGATAGAACAGGGGGACATGGGACACCTCTCATGGGACCCGCCTTGCTGGAATAGTCACCATTGTGCTATCACCCTTTTCTAGTAATCCTTGCCCCAAATTGGGCAACCACAGGAGGAAACTATCAAAAAAGTAACTAATACAAGAACGTATGGGGCAAAAAAGCCCACCCATTTAAGCCATTGACTAACACCTGCACAGTAAGAGTTAAAACCCCCATTCCACCTAAGCCTCATTATACCGTCATTATAATATAATACATAGGCCCAGAATTTCATTAATATCATTACAACAGACTGAATTCTGGGAAGAAACATGCACAGTAAAAAGATGATGTCATAGACCCCTGACAATCAAAGATGAGAATCAAAAGGCTCCCTGCCCATAAAGGTGTAGTCACTTTAAGAAAAAAGGGAATATAAACTACCAAGGCTTCATTAGTTGGGGCTCTCGAGCCACTTGCTTACTGCAGCCCACTCCTGTCTCTTTGGAGTGTACTTTCTGTTTCAAATGAACTACTCTTTTCACACTTTACTTCTGTGTCTTACTCAATGCTTTGTTTGGGCCACCAAGAACCTGAACACCATGCTGAGGAGGGCAAACCTCTGGTAACAAAATATCCTTTTGTCACCATTTATTTGATCCCCTTTATGCTTTTCTACCTCCCTCAGCCCCTTACCATCTGCTAACCACTATGATAAGGGCAACCACCCCTACACACAACATGGGCAGATCTCAGTAACAGAGTATTGAACAAAAGAATTCAGGCATTTTAAAAAGTGTGTGATTGAAAATTCTGGTTATATAAGGTTGAAAAATAGGAAGGAAAGTCTGTACCATGACATGAGTCAGAATCCTGGTGAGCTTCCAGGTGTAATGACCAGATAAGGGCACATTGTAGGTCCTTGGGGTACCAGTAATGATATAGATCTTGGTCTTGGTGGGGGTCACAGACATGTGCTCACTTTGTGACATGTCCTCACTTTGTGACATGTCCTTAAGTTGTCATTTTTGACTTGTGCTGTCTTCTCTTTGTATGTTGTATTTCAATATGAGGACATCTAACAAAAATAGGGGCATGAACATATGTAAAATGGAAGCAGAATTGATAAAAAAACAATTTGAAGACTCCAAATCCCTCAGTGCATGTATAAAACTCAAAGTCTATAAAAACCACTTCTTGGTCCTGACTTATAGGCTATAAAACATGACCTGACACAGCATGGGGATCTTTTTCACATTTATCCTGTCATTAATATTTATGTTTTGCTGCAGAAACATTGTTTTATTACAATCAACAGTGCTATTCCAGACCCTGCTATGGCTCTTACATATAAAAGTGTGGTATCTGAACTCTGAACATTCGGTCCAAAGAGTTTCCGACAAGGGATTGTGCATGGGTAGTAGGGAAGGCTTTTAACACAAATCTCTCAGCTGAAGACACACCAAATTGACAAGAACAGAGAGTTTATAGGTGATGCATGGAATTAAGTACTTGATTTGTCTTTTAGTGTTTCCGATGATATGCGTTTTCTCTTTCAGCCCATTGACATGATCAATCATTAAAACAGTAAACTATGTCTCAAGGGTATACCATACATTCATAACTAGAAAAACTACCAGGATGTGGGAGATTTTCTAAATCTTGTGGAACTTTAAGCACTCCAACATTACGGATAAAAAATTAATGCTCATAAGTGAGACTGTACGTATTTCTGCATGTTCCTGAGTGCATCTGGGTGTGGATGTGTGCTTGTGGGCCCATGTGCATATATATTCCTTCCTAGGTAGGAAGGCAGGGTTTAGGCTATCTTCATTATCCTATTATCCCATATACTGTTTAGAAAGAAAGTGCAGCTCACTGCCATGTTCATTTAATTTTACATAAACACGCTCTTTGAGGCTGAAGCAAATCTGACTCGTTTTCAAAGTGAACATAAAATATAAAAACTGTTCTTAGAGTTATTTCTGAACTGAACTTGTGT
>PVJL010013623.1:0-31441 GCA_004026885.1 Lyroderma lyra
AAAAAAAAAAAAAAAAAAAAGAGTAAATCAAGGATTCTCACCCATGTAGAGAATCAGATAATCCCAGATGAGTCTGCTAGACACACTCTTGAACCCCTGATGGGACACCCAATAATAGTTCTTGTCTATTACCAGTTCTTGGACAACTTTTTTCTAACAGTAACTCTTGTGATCATAAATAATCTCCAAATAATATTTCTGATCACACACGCAGAAAAGACAGGTTTCATTTGCAGTTCCTACATTTTTTAAAAATAAGTATAACAATAGGTGTTAACACATATATGCCTTCTTGTCTTCATAGAACTGAACAGCTATTAATGTCAAAGAATTAACTTCACTTTGGGGCTTTAATAAATATATTGGGAATGTATTTTATGTAACCTGCCTCAGTCCAGAAAGCTTATCTTTACTACTACTGGAATTTTAATTTGCTTTACTCTTTTGAAGATTAAGAAATTAAAACTGAAAAACATTATCTCTACCACATTTCACCTGCATTATTTTTAAATGAGGCTGAACTTATCTCTCTTTGAAGTCTCAAAAAATTTCAAATATTCCTGACCTAGAAAGAAGTGACATTCTTATTATATAAAAACATTGTCCCTCTTAAACATTAAACAGACACCACACAAGTTTGCTGGGTAAGTTTGCTGGGATTTGGTTTTATATATGAAGCATAACCTATTTTCCTTAATGGTAAGCTTGTCATACATATCAAATAATATTTATTCTCAATATCTTTGTAAAAATGACATAAAATGAAACAAAACTGATTTCAAAGATTGAAATATCACAGATATGCTCTTTGATCAGCATGTTATTAAATTAGAAATAAACAGAAGCTTCTCTAAAGACAGTGAATACATACAAATAACTTAATTCTAACAGCCAATTGTTAAAGAATTTGCAAGGATGTTAGAAAATGGTAGAAATTAAATAATAGTGAAAGTACAAATTACTAAAAATTTAGGGACACATCTTAAGCTGTACATAGAAGAAAATTTATAGCTTTAGTATATATTAAGAAAGAAAGTTTTAAAATCAAAGATACAGGCTTCCACCATGGAAAGCTAGAACAAAGGTAAAAATTTAACCCCAAAATTCAAATATATTCTAATAGTCTATAAAAACAAACAAACAAACAAACAAACAAATATTTTAATTTAAATTTAAGGACATCCCTTAGCTAGAAGTGAAGGGATAGGAAAAGATATTCTATGCAATGGCAACCAAAAGAGAATACAAGTGACTATAATTATATGAGACAAAAATATACTTTATGCCTAAACTGTCATAAGAGAAAATAAATGGTATACAATGATAAAAAGATCAATTTAACAGAAAGTTATGACAATTGTAAATATATAGGCACACAACACCAGAGCACTTAGATACATATGTCAAATGTTGACAGAACTGAAGAAACAGACATATGTACACTAATAGTAAGAGATGTCAATACTTCATTTTCAATAGTGAACATATAAAACAGACAGAAAATCAACAAATAAATAGAAAATTGAACAACACTATAAATCAGATTAATCTAATAGATATAAATAAAACATTTCACCTAATAGCAGCAGGATACACATTCTCAAGTGCACATGAAAGATTCTCTAGGATAGATAACAAGTTAAGACACAGAACAAGTTTTTACAAACTTAAGAATATTAAATCACACCAAGTATATTTTTCAACTACAATAGAATAAAACTGGAGACAAGTGGCAGAAGGAAAATTAGAAAATACAGAAATATGTGAGAATTACACAACATATTTTGATCAAAAAAGAAATCAAAAGACAAATTATAAAATATCATCAGACAAATGAAATTAAAAAGACATTCCAAAACTTATGAGATCCTACAAAAGCAATACTAAGAGACAAGTTTATAGCAATATATATATATATATATATCTCCATAAAAATATCTCAAATAAAAAACTTAACTTTACACCTCAAGAAACTATAAAAAGAAGAAAACTTAAGTCAAGAGAAAGGAAATAAATAGTAGAGCAAAAATAAACAAAATAGAGAATTGTAAAACATTTAAAAATTACTAAAAGTAACCATTTTTAGAAGATAAACATATCTGAGAACTTTTAGCTAGACTGACAAAGAAAAAAGAGGCAAGACTCAAATAAATAAAAATCATAAATGAAAAGGAAGACATTACAACTGATGCAACAGAAATAAAAGAGATAAAAGATTACTATGAATAATTATTTGCCAATAAACTAGATAAACTAAAAGGACATAACTTTCTAAAAACATTCAACTTATCAAGACTGAACCATGAAGAAAGTCTGTACCTAGTAAGTTACAAATAAAAGCCCAACACCAGAAATCTTCACTAGTAAATTATACCTAACATTTAAAAAAGAAATGCCAATTTTATTGAACTTTTTCAAAAAACTGAAGAGGAGGAAGAACTTCCAAACTTATTTTATGAGGTCAACATTAACCACCTATAATATCAAAACTAGACAAAGAAACTACAAGAAAAGACAACTAAAAAACAACATTCCAGATGAATACAGATGCAAAAATCATCAACAAAATACTAACCAAATTCAACAGCACATTAAAAGGATCACATTCAATGATCAAGTTGGCTTTATCCGTCAGATGAAGAGAAGGTTCAACATACATAAATCATTCAATGTGGAAAACCACATTAACAGAACAAAGCTTTAAAATCACAGTATTATTTGAACAGACGCAAAAAAAGCATTTGACAAAATTCAACACTTTTCATGATAAAAATACTCAAAAAAGCTATGAATCAAAGTAAATAACCTCAACATAATAAAGAACATAGATGAAAATGCTACAGCTAATACACTCAGCAATGCAGAACTGAAAGCTTTTTTTTTATGACCAGGAACAAGGCAAGAGTGCCAACTCTTGCAACTTCTATTCAACATAGTACTGAAAATCCTTGCCAGAGCAATTAGGCAAGAAATAGCAATAAAAAGCAACCAAATCAGAAAGAAAGAAGTAAAATTATTGTTGTTTGCATGTAACATAATCTTTTATTTAGGAAACCCTAATAATTCCACAATAAAAAACTATTAGACAAATGACTTCAGTAAAATGGCAGGATACAAAATAAACATCAAAAATCAGTTGAATTTCTATAGTGATGTACTGTCTGAATAGAAAACTAAGAAAAAAAATTTTTACAATAGCATTGAAAAGAATAAAATATTTAATGATAAACTTAAAGGAAGTGAAATATTTGTACATGGAAAACTGCAAACCAGTGATTAAAGAAATGAAAGAATATGCAAACGGAAAGAGAACCCATGTTAATGGATTAGAAGACTTATTATTGTTAGAGCGTCCATCTGTACATCACTGCTCAAAGTGATCTATGGAATCAGTGCAATTCCTATACAAAACCCAATTATTTTTTTTACAGAAATAAAAAAAATTTTAGTTCATATAGAAACACAAAAGAACTTGAATAACCCAATCTTCAGAAAGAACAAAGCTGGAAAAATACCACAAAGCAATAATAATGAAAACATTATGGTACTAGCATAAAGACAGACATATAGAGCAATGGAATGGAAATGAGAACCCAGGAATAATTCCTTACCTATAAGGTCAATTCTTACCACAAAGATGCCAAGAATTCACAATGGGAAAAAAAAAACAACACTGTTTTCAACCAATATTTTTGAAAAAACTGGATAGCCACATAAAAAAAAATGATCCATATGAAACCATATCTTACACCATATAGAAAAATTAACTGAAAATAGATTAAAGACTTAAACATAAGAGCTGAAACTGAATACTCCTAAAAGAAAACATAGGGGAAAGGCTTAATGATGTTGGATGTAGATATTTATATGGATATGATACCAAAAGAGCCAACAAAAACAAAAATAGACAAGTGGGACTAGATTGAACTAAACACTTATGCACAAAAAAAGAAAAAAATCAACAGACTGAAAAGGCAACCTATGAAATAGCAAAAAAATACTTGCAAACCACATATATAACAAGGAATTAAAATCCAAAAAATAAAAGGAAAATCTACAACTCAATAGAAAAAAACAAAACAAAACAAACTAGAAACCCTGCTGACATTGGACTCAAGACATGAATAGACATTTCTCCAAGATATAAATATAGCAATAGGTACATGAAACAATGCTAAATGTCACCAATCATCAGGGAGACACAATCTAAACAAAATACAATGAGCTATCACCTCACACCTGTTAGGATGGCCACTAGAGAAATAGCAATAATAATAATAAAATAAAAATCAACAACAACAACAAAAAAAAGAGAAAATTGCTGCACACACTGTTAGTGGGGATGTAAAATAATTCCACTACTGAAAACATATAGAGGTTAATCAAAAAATTAAAAATAACCCATGGACACAATCAATAGTTTAATGTTTACTTGGGGATGAGTGGGTCAGGGAGGGGAGAAAGGGGAGGGGGTGGGAGAGGAGGGGGGAAGCTAAATATAAGGTGATGGAACTCATTAGGTGGTGAACTTATTATACATCAAGTTGACAATGCACTGTAGAATTCTATGCCTGAAACCTATGTAATCCTTGCTAACAGATGTCACCCCAATAAGTCTTACAATAAAAATGAATTTTAAAAAAAATTAAAAATAAAACTATTACATGATTCAGGAATCTCATTTCTGAATATTTATCCAGAAAAACTGAAATCAGCACCTTGAAGAAATATTAATATTCCAATGTTCATTGTAGCAATTTTCACAATGGTCAAGATGTAGAAACAACCTTAATGTCCATCAACACACAAATAAAGAATATGTGGTAGAGGCATATACATATACTGAAATATTATACCATTTTTAAAAATAAACAAAAATTTTGCACCATGCAAAAATATGGATAAAACTAGAAGACATTAGGCAAAATGAAATGCAATGTCGGTCATAGAACAACAACTACCGCATGATTCCACTTACGTGAGATATCTAGAAATTAAATAGGAGTCACCAGGACATGTTATATAAGGAATAAAAGAAAAAATGTTATAATATTTAGGTTATATACATATTGGTAAGAAAAAAGTGTGTACATATAACCTTTATCCAATGTAGTTGACAACTTAGAAAAAATAGACAAATGACTTGAAAGATAAATGCTATAAAATATGCCACAAGAAGAAAGAGGAAATCTTAATAGCCTATTATCTAATAGAGAAATTGAGTTTGTAAATGAAAACTCCAGGCCTTGAGGAATATACCTGTGAATGCTACATAATATTTAAAGAAAAACCAAATCAATAAAAATTATTTTAGAAAATAGAAGAAGGAAGGATAATTACCAAATTATTTATGAGGATAGTATCACTCTGATACTAAATCTAATCAAAGACATTACTAGCAAAAAAAATTATGGACCAAATTTTCCTCATGAACTGGTGGAAAAGTCGCTAACCAAATATCAGCAAGTGAATATAAAAGTATATAAAACATACTATACATCATGAACAAGTTTATACAAGAATGCAAGTATAGTTCACACTCAGAAATAAATCAATGCAATTAAGCATATTACCAGAATAAAGAAAAAAATACATATGATTATCTCAATTGATGAAGAAAAAGTAATTGACAAAATTATACACAATTCATGATAAAAACTTCTGGCAGATTAAGAATAGAAGGTAAATTTTCTCAATTCGATGAAGGCCATCTACAAAAATCTACACCTGATAGCATTAAGTAATTGTGAAATACCAGATGCTTTCCCTGCTCTACATCCAGATAATTCTATTCCTAGGTGAGAAGACCAGCTTACAAAGTCTTTACCTGGCAGTCCTCACAGGGGCAAGCTGCACTCCTCACACCAGACTTGGTGCACAGCTGGTACACAGCAGTCAAGTTTTTAGCTATCTCTCTGATCAGTCCTGCTGTACACACATGTGCACTTTTAGCCTGGGCAACTTCATTCCTCTCTTCATCTGAAGCCTTGGTCAGAGGTCTTCTTCAGGTACCTCTGCCAAGACCTCCTCATCAAGAGGAAGAGAGAAACTGTGAAGAACTTTTCTCTGCTCTGACTCAGTACTTCTCCACTCCTAGTCCTACCCCTCCATTCTCCTACATCCATCTGCCGGCCCTTTTGTTTGGGATTTTTTTCAACATTGAAACTATTCCCACATTTTCACTGACCCTTGAAGATGTACCATTCCCTAAGGAAACTGGAACAGTGGAGAGGTAGCACTTTCTCTGGTTTTAGTTTCTTATGTATGCATACACCATCACAATAAGTGATTAAAGACTTAACTCTTGCAGTTTTTATTTCTTGCTATGATCAGCTACTCCAACACCTGGCAGTTCAACTCTCTCAGCTCAATTGAGTTCCTAACATTAGATATTTATTGAGGATAAAATAAATAAAATGTGCACACAGATGCTTGTAAACAAATAGTCCAAATTGTAAACAATCTAAATGTACATCAACTGATGAAAAGATAAGTTATGGTATATGCATATATTGAAATGCTATCAGCAATGAAAAGAACAAACTACAAGTACATTGTTGAAATATACACTACAAGGAACGAATTTCAAAAATGTCATGCTGACTGAAAGAAGCCGAACACAAAAGGCTACATAGAGTTGCATTTTGTTTTTAAATTCTAGAAAAGTCCAAGTAAGTTATACTGTAGGAAACAGATTAGTGGTTGCCTGGGAATCCGATATGAAGAGAGGGTTTGACTATAAAGAAACATAAGATTTGGATTTCCAGGTTTTCTGCTTCTCAGGTATAAAGCACACCTACTACATGTGCTGCATCCATGGGCATGTCTGCACACTATCTTTGTGGGACTTGGGTGGCAAGGGAAACCATGAAAACATATGGTTCATGCTGCTTACTGGGCTATGAGCAATTAAGTGGTTTTCCTTTGACTCAAGCATCTCTTGTTTTCTTCTAGGATCTATGAAAACATGACAACTGAAGTTGTTAACTTACACATAGGGTAAAAACAGACTTCACAGGTCTTTACACATTATAGTTACATATTATAACTGTAAAGAACACTATCAATTGTCCAGATACTCTGAACTGCATAGAAATCAGTAAAATAAAACAGAAAGTTTGCTAATAAGGAAATAGAAGAGATAAATGGAATTTTAAAAGAAGCATTGAATTGATCCTAGAAAAGTCAGAAAAATAAGAGATAAGAAACAAAGAACACATGGGGACAAACAGGAAACAAATAGCCAGATAAGTTGAAATAGCCTATACATCACAGTTATTATCAAATTGGATAAAACAGTAAGCTTGAATGATATGCTACCCATAAGAATCATATTTTATATATAAAAACATAAATAGGTTAAAAGTAATGTAAAAAAGTGTATACTATGCTAACTCTAACAAAAAGTAAGCAGAAGTAGCTATCTAGGTTAATAAAAAAAATAAGTTTTAAACCAAAAAGAAATTAAGTTTTAGATAAAATATATTAAAATAAGACTAAAAAGTGTCATTTTATAATGATAAAGGTCTTATATAATTATGCCCTTAACTACAAAGCTTTGAAACACATGAAGCAAAAACTGATAGACCTTCAGAGAGGATCTAAGATGGCAGAGTAGGTAAACGCTGTGACTGCTTTGTTCTGAGAGCACATTCAAACTACAACTAAATTATTGAACAACTAATCAAGAGTATCATCTGCACTTTAGCTGAATAGAAGACGAGTCAATGTCAAGACTGGTAGGAGGGGTGCAGATGCAAATGGAGCCAAACCTCTGGTGGTGGTAGAGAATCAATAGGAATATGTCAGCTGTGGAGGTTCTCCCTAAAGGAGCAAGGGACCCAGCCCCAGAGCAGGATCCCTAGTCCAGATCACTGGTACTAGGAGGAGGAGCCCCATAACATCTGACGTGAAAAACAGTGGGGACTCTGACTGCCTGGTTGGGACTGAAGACTGTGGGAAACCCAGACATCCTCGTAAAGTGCCCATGCAGACTCAGTCACTCATGAGTACTCACCATGGGCTCTGGCGGAGAGATGGTGATTCCAGGGGCATTGGAGGAATGGGGGAGGGGGGCAAGTGGCAAACTGTAGTGTGTGGTTTTGGGGTGAGGGCCAGAGTATAGTTATCATTTTTCCTGGGTGAATCCTCCTCCCATGCAGCAGCTGATGGGCACCACCTTTCATGTGTTGTGCCTGCCCCCAAACAGCCAAATCTGAACTTGATTGGTGTGGTGAGCTCAACTCACTCCACTCTGCTGACTCACTGAGACCCCACCCAACCTAAATCCACCAAAACCAGAGGCATTCTCTTCAGTAAGAGGCCAGCTCCACCTGCATTGCAATTTTTCTTGGAAAACTATTTAAGTCTATAGGCCCCAGGCAGGAACTGGTGTGCTCTGAGACATTTGCTGAGTAGCTGCAGGCACAGTAATGGTACCAAACCAGAATTTACAGGAGCACCCAGTGCAGGTGACCAGGGAAACAATGCCAGGGCCCCACAGGGCACCCACTACAGCAATACTGGGAGATGTAGCAGATCTACCTAATACATAAAAACAAACACAGACAGGCATCCAAAATGAGGAAACCAATAAATATCTCTCAAAAGAGGGGTAGAAAAATACCCAAAAAAGTACTAAACAAGATGGAGGTAAGCAACCTATCAGATACAGAGCTCAACACAATGATTTTTAAGAATGCCCAAGGAACTTAGTGAAAACTTCAACAGAAAGATAGCAAGCATAAAACAACAACATAGAAGCCATAAAAAAGAACCAGTCAGAAGTGAAAAATACAATAACTAAAATTTAGAAGGAATCACCAACAGATTAGATGGAGCAGAGGATCACATCAGTGAATTGGAAGACAAGGCAGCAGAAAATATCCAGTTAGAACAGCAGAAAGAAAAAGAAATCCCAAAAAAATGAGGAAGGTTTAAGGGGCCTCTAAGACAAAAGAACTGAGAATTTCAAAGAAAAGAGACAAATCCATGATTAATACTGGTTACAAAAATATTTGAATTTCACAAGAGAAAAATATACCTTCAACTTCATAAAACATTTTTTTTTTATTACTAAATCATTGCATCTTATAGAAACAAATGCTCTCCATTGTAAGCGGATGGTCATTTTCATCTTTGTTACATGACTGCCTGTAAACAGTTACCTTGCTAACTCCCAGACAATCATTTCTAAATAATAAAAATTCAATGTAAAACTTATCAATAGCAAAAAATTGTTAAAACTTATAAGCTTTTAAATATTCTCTAGATCCTCAATGATAGTGAATATCTCTAATTTGTTTCAATAAGATTATTTCATTTCTTTTCTCATGTACACTTGTGGTTGAGTAAGTTTTAATATTACTTATGTAGAATTTTAGTGTCTTTTAACTTTTATTAAAGAAGTTTAATCAAATGCAATAAAAATTCCTGATTGAAGATTTTTTTTCCTTTCCTTATTAAAAGTAAAAGGCTGCCAAGTGTTTGAATTAGAATGTGTATCCAACAGGAAATCTATTTTTTAATAAAAAGAAACTTGATAAATTCTATGCTTGAAGCAAATTTCAAAGCATTTACTATAGTCACAGAGCCTTTTAAATCCTTAACACCCACACATAAATCTTAATAACTTCCTTTTGACTAAAGGTCTTAGCCACTTTTATGAAAGGAAAATGGGTTTAATATCTACACTGTAAACTCAGCAAAAAATATATTTGAATATGTCAAGTAGAATTCAAAACTTTCTAGTTAATAAAATTTTAATCTCATCAAATATTTGAATACTTCTAATTCTTTAAATGTCATTTCTTCCTGTTTCCTTTGTAGCGAAATGCAATTTCATAAAGAAAACTCTGTGAGACCAAGTTCAAAAGAAATGTTTGGATAAAATAAATAATTCTGAAAAACACCTTCTATGTTTAATTTTCAGTAATGCTTAAATAATTACGCATCTCCTAAATATAAATATAGAGCTGTTGGTAATTTAAGCAATGCAAATATTAGTTTTAAATCCCCATAAAAATAGAGTGAAGAGCTTTATAATTAAACCTCATATGGTACATATTTGGCTTCTTACCACAGAAAGAACAAAGATCACAAGAGTATATAACAAGGTTATCATGCAAAAAAATATTTTGTAGGATTTATTATTCCAATCAAATATACTTAAATTGAAATCTTTCCTGTTTCTACAGTTTGCTCTTTTAATAAATGTTCTGGTCAGCAACATGCTATAAATATACTTCTATAAAAATTGATTTTCTATAGTTTATTTGCATGTCAGGTGAGTTAAACATGGATACAGTAGCTATTAATGTTTTAAGTCATTATAAATGAAATTGAATTTTAGAAACCTTTAGTTTAGATTCCATTATATCATGACATTTAACATTTTACCATGATTCGTCAAAGAATGTTTGCATTTTTTATATGCAAATAATAATATTCTGCTTATGTCTAATTAAAAATATTTATTTCTTGTTAAAGCAGATATTAAAATGGTATTCATATTTATTTCCCTCTCCAAAAATTATAAACATACATGACATTAAAACATTAAAATCAGAAAAATTAATTCCATATTCTAAAGAAGAATGTTACCACATTTCAGTACTCCAAAGTTCAGTAATTTAAAACAAAAAGCATTTATTATCTGTGGTCAGGAATTCAGATACAGCATAGCCGAGTCCATTTCTTCAGGCTCTCTCACAAGACTACACAAGGACTGGTTGTCTCAAGGTTCAACAAGGATCTCCTTTCAAGCTCACTCAGAGATAGTTGGCAGAATTCAGCTTCTCACAGTGTGTTTACACTGAGGCCTCAGTTTTTCAAAAGTCATAGCCTGGAGCCTCCTTCAATTCATCCCTATTGATTATTTCACAACAAAGTACCTATAGGACCAAATGAGAGGGTAAGAGAGATTATCAGAGAAAGAGACAGACAGACAGACAGACAGACAGAGACAGAGATGGAGAGACAGAGAATGCTAGCAAGAGGCAAAGTGCTATCAACATGAAAATCAACTATCATACCTGAGAAGAGTGATATAATAATACTAAATACCATAGGCTCTGGAGTCTGACCAAAATGACCGATGAACATCATCTCTATCTACGTGTCCTAAATCTATGATCTTGATCAATTCCCTAAACTTCCTTTGAATAAGTATATCTGTCAGGGGACTAATAATATTGCATATTTGAAATGAGAGTTCTGAGAATTGTAAGGAAAAATGTTTGAAAAGGCATCAGTCCAGTGCCTTTATAAGAGTTTAATAGGATAGAAAGAAGGAAAGAAAAGAAGAGGAGAGAAAGAGGGAAGGAGAAAAGGGAAAAATAAACAGAAGAAGAAAAAAAGACAGAAAAATAGACAAAGGAAAAGAGAAAGAAAAAAGAGGAATATAACAACTAACTATCCAACTTCCTGAGTCCAAGTTTCCATGTGTATAAAATGGGGATCACAATCCTTATTTTACAGTCTTTTTTTTGTGTGAGTATTAAGGATATTATTAATGTCATTTCACACCCTAAAAATGTTTTGCTATAGAAACACAGGTATGAAAAAAAAAACCAACAGATCTTTAGTTTATTATTGTCGATTCATGTCAGTGGATCACAACAAGGAGTCGATTCATGTCAGTGGTTCGCAACAAGGAGATGCTTTCAAAATGTGTAATTTTTCAAACTAGATCTCAGAACTCACCTCATTTGATAAAGCAAAATAAGAAAGTGTTATATATAGTTTAGAAAAGTTTCCTCAGATGTTCTGTTACATTCTCCTTCCTAATTCTCGAAAAATCTGCAAAACTGATAAAATTAGACATCATAATTATATATGCATTTGTGGATATCATAAAAAAACTATTCAGAACAGCAATATTTATTTTATATCAATTATATAATCTATATCTAGAATTATAATATGATTTTTTTAGGCTGCATTTTTTTGGAAATAAAGAGAAAGAAAAGAAGAGAGAGAAACATATTTTGGTGTAGGAAAAACTCAATATCTACCTCTTAAATATTTCAAAAATGAAGAATTATAATAAGTTATAAAAGTAAACAAAAATTTGTAATTACATATAAAACTTCAAATTCATTTTACTATACAACTACTTCATAAGAGTAGTATTTCCTAGTAGATATCTTTAAAGATAATAAATTTTCTATACTTATTCCAGCAATGATAATGTTTACTCCTTATCTATGAGTATTTGTGATCCTATAATCAGCAGGAAATGGCCATTTATAAATATGATGTAATGATAAATAAAACTTTAATATGCATATAGAATTCAATCTGCATTAGGTGTTTTGAACCCATGAGCATAGTTTTATTAGTTTATGTAACACAAAGAATAAAAGAAATAATTATGAAAGTGGTAATATGATACTGCCATCTCATGGCTAAGTCTTCATAGGAAAGCTGATTAAGTATTTTATAAGTTTAATTTCCAAATAAAAAGTCTGTGTTGTTCTTTTAGATAAATTTTCTGTTTCACTTTATTTATAGAGTACTCTTTAACCACATATTTGATGCCAAACAAAATATATTCTTTTATAATAAAAAAGATAAAAATGTTATATTCAAATTAAAAATATATTAAGTATGTCTACAGTTATCTATGCTTGCATTACTCAATACTAATGTGTTTTAACATCTTTTACCTTCATAACAAAGCTGAATATAAGATATATAGGTTGATATTAAATAATTTCATCAGATTCAAATTTTTTGAGGCCCATGATCAAAGGAAGATACAGAGATAATAAGTTACTTGTTTATTTTATCAAATAATTGTCTCCATTTTCATATTTTCACATTTCAAGATTCAGGTAGGCCCATTTCAGACATTTGTAGATGGAATAAGAGGATTTCTGAGATCCCAGAGGTAGGCAAAGCAATTTATATAGTGTGGGAGAAGATATGTTAATCAGTTCTGTGAGGAATGACCTAGTCAAGTATATGTATTTACCATCCAGTAAGTGATAATCCAGTAAGACAGATAGTAGTAATGAGGCCAGTCAATCGGGTCCAAATGCATACATCATGTAAGTTGGAATATTTAAACAACATACAGAGTTTGAAGGTTTTAAGCAATCACCAAGTAGCAGAGCTTCTAACAAGTCTTTTTGTAGACCCTTTCACCTATTAATAATCAGCAGTTATAAGGTAAAATTCCTTTTTTATACCCCACACAAAGAAAAATAACTTTTAATTAATAGTCAAATTCATTTCCATGATTTCGTACTTAACGTTGTTTTTTCATTTTCTTAACAACTATATTGAGATGTAATTCACATGCTGTAAAATCCATCTATGTAAAGTGTATACTTCAGGGTTTTAGCAGATTTATTGAGTTGTGCACACATCATCTCAATCTATTTTTAGCATATTTTCATCATCTCCAAGGAAACACCATTCTAATTCAAAACCACTCTCCATACCCTCCACTCCCCACACCTCAGCCCTAGGAAATAAGTAATGCACTTTCTATATCTCTAAATTTGTTTATTCTTGGAATTTTCTATGAAAGACATCATACAATATGTAGATTTTGTGATTGACTTCTTTTACTTCGTAAAATGTTTTCAAGGTTCTTATTTGTTGTGACATGAATCACCACCTCATTGTTTTTATGGTCAAATACTATTCCATTGTATTGATATACTACATGTTATTTATCGATTCAACAGTTAATAAATATTTGGACTGTTTCTATTTTTTTTTGGTTTTTATTAATAAAGCTGTTGTGATATTCATCTAAAAGTTTCTGTATGGACACAAGTTTTCATATCTCTTAAGTATACATGTAGAAACAATGTTGCTGGGTCATTTGGTAATTCTATGTTTGCCATTTTAAGGGATTGTCAAATTATTTTTTAAAGCAACTGCACCATTTTAAATCCCCAACAGCAATGTATGAGGGTTTCAAATCTCCACATCCTAATAAAAAACGTGTTCTTCTCTGTCATTTTTAATTATAATCATCATGATGGGTATACAGTAGTCTCTCATTGTAGTGTTTCTTTGGATTTCTATAATGAGTTACAATATTGACCATCTTTTCATGTGTTTATTGTTCACTGGTACTGCATTTTTGGAGAAATGTTTATACTTCATGCGATGAGAGAAAATACCTTATATGACTAATTTTTCTAAAACCATCAAGACTTGCTTTATGGCCTAAAGCATGGTCTATCCTAGAGAATGTTCCATGTGCACTTGAAAACAATTTGTATTCTGCTTTTGTTGGGTGATGTGATCTACACATGTCTAGTAAACTTGTATAGTTGTTCAAGTTCTATACTATTTCCTTACTGATCATCTGTACTGATGTTTTATCCATATTGAAAATGCTATATTGAAAATTCCAACTATTATCGTAGAATTATCTGCTTCTTCTTTCAATTCTGTTGATGTTTGTTTTGCTTCATATGTTTTGGAACTCTGTTGCTTGGTGTATATGTGTTTATAATTGTTATATCTTCTTAATGAATTGACTCTTTTAGCAATATGGCTTGGTTTCTTGTAAGAGCTTTTTACTTAAAGTCCATTCTATCTGATCTTAGTATAGCCACTTCCATTGTCCTTTTCTTACTATTAATATTTGCATAGAATGTATTTTCCACCCCCGCACTTTTAATTTATTTGTGTCTTTGGATTTCAAGTTACTCATTTCTCTACTCATCTGTAGACAATATATGGCAAATAATTTTTTTAAATGCATTTTGTCAATCTCTTTCTTTTGATTGGAGGAGTTAATCTATTTGCATTTAAAGTAATTATTATTAAGGGAGAACTTTTGTCTGTCACTTTGCTATTTGTTTTCTATATGTCTTTCTCTTTTTTTGGGGGGGGTCCCTCTTTTCTTCCATTATTGTCTTTTTATAAATTTTTGTGGTGTGCTATTTAGCACCCCTTCTCATTTCCCTTGGTGTTTTTTAAAGGTATTTTCTTAATACAAACATGGAGAGTAAAGTTAACATTATAAAGATATAACCTAGTTTTAATTGCTACTCAAACCTACTTCATTTCAATAGCATTTAAAACTTTCTTCTGTACATTCCATCCCCCTCCTTATGTTGTTACAGTCACAAATTACATCTCTATATTTATGAGCCCATTAACAGACTTATAATTATTATTTTGTAAAAAGAGGCGTTACAAACCAAAACTACAATAATGATAGCATTTATATTTACTTATGTATTTACTTCTACTTGGGTTCTTTACTTCTTTGTTTGGTTTTGAGTTACTATCTAATGTCCTTTCATTTCAACCTGAAAAACTCCCTTTAGCATTTCTTATATGACAGGTCCACTATTGCTGAATTCTCTCAGCTTTTGTTTATCTAGAAATGTTTTGGATTTTTTCTTTATTATTGAAGAAATAACGATGTTTTGTGAAATATAGAATTCTTGGTTCACACTTTTCTTACCATGTAAAAATGTAATCCACTCACTTCTGATTACTGTGGTTTATAATTATAAATCTGTTATTAATTTTATTGAATGTATCCTATACATGAGGAGTTATTCCAGTCTTGCTGCTTTCAAACATTTTGTCATTGTTGTTCAAACATTTGATTGCAATGTGTCTTTTTGTGGAGTTCTTTGTGTTTCATTTTCTCTGATTTGTCGAGATTCTTGATTGTATAGATTAGCATCTTCTATAAAATTTGAAAAATTATATTTTCTCTGTCCCATTCTATCTTTGGTTTACATCTGATATTCATATTATGCATATGTTGGTATGATTCATGATAATTCATGGATCTCTTAAGTTCTATTTAATTTTCTTCATTCTTTATTCCTTCTCCTTCTTGTAAAGAATAACTTCAACTGACGTGTCTTCATTAATTCTATCCTCTGCCTGCTCAAATACGACACTGGATGCTCTAGTGAGGTTTTCATTTTATTTATTATATTTTCAAGCCTCTGAATTAGTTTGTTCTTTTTTTATAATGTCTATCTCTTTATTGACCTTCTCATTTTGTATGTACATCATTCTCCTGGTTTCCTTTATTTCTTGTTCATGATTTCCTTTAGCTTTTCAAACACATTTAAGAGAGTCAATTTAAAGTTTTTATTTAGTGAATTCAATGTCTGCATTTTCTTGGAGACTTTTGTTAATTTCTCTGTAAATGAGCCATACATTCTGGTGTTTTTATTAACATATTTTGTAATGTTTTATTACAAAACTGAACATTCTGTTATAATGTATAACTCTGAAAATTACATTCTTCTTCTTCCTCAGAGTTGTTATTCATTTCTTTAGTTGTTAAATCTGTTTAGTGACTTCAAAATTATTTTTTAATCTTTATTCTTTGTTAGGTATAATCTCTGAATTCTTGTGTTCAGCTAGTGTTTTGACAGATATTTCTTTGAATGATAGGATGAAGAAAGAGAGAGAAGGCGGGAGAGAGAGAGAAAGAGGGGAGAGAGAGAGAGAGAGAGAGAGAGAGATTGAATATGAGAGAGAATTCCCCGTCTTTGCCAATGGGCTCTACACCGCACTACTCTTGATGCTTAGCCAGGCTGTTTACAACTATACCTTATCTTTCACTTCTGTTGGCAACCCTCTAGAAATAGTAGTTCAGGGTCTTCTCAGTTTTTTCTGAGGGTGTTCCCCACCATATGTACGTGACTTTCTAAATTCCCCACTGCACGCAGGTACTTTCAAATGCCCATTTTCCAAAGAAACTCTTTCCCAGATTTGTTTTCTGAACTTTAGTTGCTCTATTGTTTGCTTCAACAACTGCAATATTTTGTCCCACCAAAACCGCAGATCTTTGTTTATTTACCTTACACTGTTTTTAAGGAACACGTACAACTTTTCCAAACTGAGTGACATCTGATTTAGGCAAAACAAGGCAACTGCCTTGAGTCAGGCTTCAGGCAGGCCCAAGGCAGGTTAGAACAGACAACATACTTCTTTGAGAATACATGGTGCGTTGTCTCTCTGGAATCAGGGACCAGGTTTTATGTTAGAAACGAGGAGTGCCGTGTTCAAGACCTCATGATGCAGGGGAAAGAGGTAGATTAAGGGTAAGTAAAATGCCACAGTCTTTTTACTACCTTTTTAAAGTTCTCTTTTTCTTAATTCAGATGTAAACCCTTGACTGTTTTTTAGAGATCTAACAAAGTTGATTCTATGCCTCTTGATATTTTGATACATTTGTGGAGAGATGAGTTTGGAGCTTCCTACTCCATTTTTTTTTTTGACATCTTCCCTTTTACCACTTTTTAATGGTAGATTCGCTAAAAACAAAATTTCTTAGTTTCCCTTCATGTGCCAAAACCTTTATTTCACCTGTGTTACCAAAAAGTATTTTCACTTGATATAAACTTTTCAATTCATAAGTTTTATTTTTTAAAGCAATATTATATCACTTTTTCCTGGTTTCTATGGTTTCAAATGAAATACTGAATGCACTTCAAATTGGTATTCTCTTATAAGTAATGTATCATTTCTTTCTAGCTAATTTCAAGATTTTTTCCCTCTATCTCAAGTTTTCAGAAATTTCTTTATGATGTATTTTGGTGTTGATTTTCTTAAGTATTCTAATTGTTCAGTTTTTTGAATCTCTAGGTTTATGTATGTCATTCTCCAAATCTGAGAAGTTTTTAGTAATCATTATTTCAAATACATTTTATCCAACTACCTATCTTAATAATTAAAAAAAAACATTGTCTCAAAATTCTATGAGATGCTTTCCATATTTGTTTCAGTTTATTGTCTCTGTAGTTCAGGTTTGGTACATTCTCCTGATTTGTTCTTAAGTTCACTAATTCCATGCTTTGTAAGCTATACTCTAGTATTAAGCTTTATCTTTGGCTACTCCCCCATTTGTTGCTTGTGCATTAGTTATTTTGAACAATTACAATGCCTCATGTTCTTCAGTGCATTTTACACTGTCTTGGGTATGACCTACATAACTATATCTATCTATCTATCTATCTATCTATCTATCTATCTATCTATCTATCTACCTATTTACCCAGAAAGCCCACCTATGGTCTATACTTATTGTCATAAGTAATATGTATGCTATGGTAAAAAAAAAATAATAATTCCATTGAATTATGCTCAATTGGTCCTAGTTTTGTCACCCAAGTAACCAAAAACACAATAGCTGAAATTTCAAGTGAGTCAAATATATATCATGATAAAGAAGCTTTGGTACATATACACAATGGAATATTACTCAGGAATAAGAAAAGATGAAACAGGGCCATTTATTACAACATGGATGGACCTTGCAACCATCATGCAAAGTGAAATAAGCCAGACACAAAAAACAAAGAACCATATTTGATTTCACTCATATATGTAACATAAAGCTGAAAGCAACAAAGAAACAAAAACTCATGGTCACAATCAATAGTTTAGTAGTTAGTGGTTATCTAAGGGTATGGGCGAGGGAGGTGGGAGACAAGGAACAAGGTCTCAAAATATACGGAAATGGAAAACACACTGACTCGGGTGATGAGCACATAACACAACACATAGATGATGTAGAATTGTACACCTGGAACCTACGTTACTTTTACTAATCAATGTCACCCCAATAAATTTCACAATAAAAAAATGTAAAAATATTTTATACACACACACACACACACACACACACACACACATACACACACACACACACACACACACACACACACACACACATATATATATATATATATATATATATATATATATATATATATAAAACATCTTTTTTTTAATTCATTTTTATTGTTAGACTTATTGGGGTGACATCTGTTAGAAAGGATTACATAGGTTTCAGGCATACAATTCTACAGTGCATTGTCAACTTGATGTATAATAAGTTCACCACCTAATGTGACTTCTCTTTCCATCACCTTATATTTAGCTTCGCTCCCCTCCTCTCCTACCCCCTCCCCTTTCTCCCCTCCCTGACCCACTCGTCCCCAAATAACATTAAACTATTGATTGTGTCCCTGGGTTGTTTGTTTGTTTGTTCATTTCTTTTCTCTTTGTTGCTTTCAGTTCTATAATCTGAATATGAGTGAAGTCATACAGTTCTTTGATAAAACACATCTTGAGAGAGTTCCATAATTCAAATATGACTGTAAGTAAATGAATCAAATGAATTAAATCTTTTATTACCTGTATCTTGTGGAAAATTCTTTCAAACAGTCAATGTACTACACATATCCATGGGGACAGTTAAATCACTATATAAATTTTATATCACTGATATAAAATTGAACTGCTTTGGGTGCAATCTGTTCCACTATTTTGTTTGCATTGTGATATTCTAGTATTAATACAAAATTTCTATAAGCAGAAGCTGAGTGTCATATGATTACTTAAGACTCTACAAGGTCACAATACAGTGGAAATGAATGTAATTAGGTAGATGTATAATATAATAATTAACATTTGGTCAAAGAGGACAGATGTAAAACAGCTGGATTTCCTGTTTTAAAATTCTCATCAGTCAATTACAGTACCTTGATCTGAAAACAGATGGCATATAGTCAGACAGAATTCTCCAGCATTGAGTATTAACATGGAAGGATTTTATCAATATAGAGTGTCACCCATAAAGTAAATCCTATATGATATTTACCATGGTGTTATTACATAATAAATTCTTTTAGTATTTTAATAAAAGTAATCTGACTCTCTATTGTTAACTGATATTGCACTATATTTGTAACCTATTTTCATTCCCTAGAGAGAAAGAACAGTCTAGTTTTTAGAAGAATTTTTGCCACATGACAAGCAAATGTTCATTTTTTTAAATGAATACTAAAACATCTTGGTGTTTTGCTTTCAATAACAATACTTTGTTAGTAGGTAAAGAAAAGTTCTATCTATGAGGTGTTTCTCATAGTTGAAATTTATAAAATTACCTTTTATAGGAATAAGTAGAAAAATTGGTAACATCCATATTAAATATGTCTAGATTCTTTTACAAATTTTTGTACCATATTACAGATGGTTACTGAATTATATTTCTTTATGCAAAATGACAATTGATTTTTTACTACCCATAGGATGTGAATGCTAAAATATAACATATTATATTCATTGCAGGCAAATTAATTCTAAAAAATGATACACATATATATCACAACAGAGCCTAAGAAAGCAGTGTTATTATGCTGATTCTACCACTTAACAACTAAGTTCAATGTAAAAACACATGCACATCTTGAGATAAATGATTAAGAAAGAAATATTGGCAAGACACTTCCTTTGTAAGACAGTTCAAATTACAAATCTAAAAATTTCAGTGACATAGGTAAAAATAAAACAGAAAATATTTCTCAAAATTACTGAAGAACTTCTAATTCTACCAAGATATATTATTTTTTTCCAGGCTTCCCATGTGCAACTAAAACACCTTGGCTACAAACAAGCATAGGAAGACTATGATAGGTAGAAAGAAGAAGAAATTTAACCTAAGGACCGCCACACATAATGAATGACACAAGTGAGTTCCTTGGGTTTCCTTGTTGCCTACTATTTATCTTTATAAAACATTATAGAATAGAGCACTACGACACAATAATAACAGTTCTAGATGGCAGTGTAGGAGGGTATCTTCCTAAACCTGAGGTAAGCAAATACAGTTTTTCAAATAGCACCCTAAGACAATTAATCATAATTTAAAGAAAAAAAATTTCTAATGATCAAAGAATAGCACTGAGAGTAAAAAAGAAAGTTACAAACTTTGAAAAGTCATTTAGAGATTACGTAAACCATAAATGACTTGTATCCAGAATATATAGCACGTCACAGAAGATGGAAAACTGCATAGAAAACTGGGTAAATTTTTGAATGGGTATGCCACAGAAGAACATATGCAAATTACTAATAAATATATAAAAAGGTGATCAAACTCAGAGTAATTAGAGAAATGCAAATAAAAACTCAATGAAATACACTAAATATCTACCAAAATGATATTGAGTAAGTAATCAGCTTAAAAGCAATTTTACTGAATCAAATTATAGATCTGAATAATAATAAATTGATTTTTACATATGCAAATCTTTTTTATCATTATACCTACAAAATAGATTTCAGCCTATGCAGGAATATCATTATAATAATGTTTTTAATATTTGAATATAAATGTTCATTTTTTATAAAGCTATGTGATGCTTCCCTTAAGAGTGAATTGCTGGGATAATCTAAGTTATTATTTGAATGGGTTCTGATAAAACAGACTTTCCTATAGCTAAAAATTAAAACTTTATTTTGGATTCAATAACTAGTTAAAGTAGACTCTAAAGTTATGAATTTATCTTTCCCTAAGCAATGGAACTGAATATCTGTAGCTTTCAATTAGTAATACAATTCCAATAATAAAAGTTGACATTATAGATGGATTGTATTGAACTAAAAGTATCAATTCTCCAAAAGTTCTACCTGAAAGTCTTTTTTCTGAAAGATGCCATATATAATTAAATTTCACAGTAAAAGAAAAAAAGCCTTTAAATGTGTTTATTAGTGTGACAACTATATGTTTTCAAAAGGATTACAGTATCAAGCTTTGTAGTAACATTTCTGCTTTTCCCCCACTCAGAATAGCATTGGCAAATTATATGTAATGACCCATTTTGAATCCCACTAATGATAGAGTGAATGATGTGAGTTAATGTGCTCCATTACCTTTTTAACATTTCTTAAGTAGTTTTTCTAAGTTTCTTTTTTTTTTTTTTCTGCTTTTTGGTATGTGGGTAGCTCCCTGGCTGGGAAATGAACCTAGGCTGCAGTGCTGACAGCGCCAGCGCCTAAGCCCTAAGCCACTACACCATTAGGGAACTCCTCTAAGTTTCTTAAAGAGAAAATATGTTTCATTCACATCAAAAGTTATGTTTAACTTTTCCAGATATGGAGAACTGTTTTTCTAATTTTATTTCTTTCACAATAGACCTGAAAACACTGATAAAGTAGTATCTATAAACATATCAGTTGATTTAACTAAGTCAGATAAAGTTTATGTTTAAGAAAAAAAATAAAAATATCTCATGTTGGAAATAAAAACTATTGAATAGAATAATAGAAAGTAATATTAAAATGTATATTGTCCTTTCAGTTACCCACTTCATTGAATATTAGGTTTATATTAAAACAACACTTCTTTATTCTCATAGTAATTCTTATTTCATATGAGTAGGTCTTTTTTTTTCCTAACATCATTTGCAACTTGATAGAATTAATGTTTTCAGAGGTACATTTGAAGGAAATGCCTTAGAGCAGTGGTTCCCAGCCTTTCTCCACTTGTGAACCCCTTTTAAACACATTTCTATAAATGGTACCCTCGTTTTTAAAAAAGCTGTTCGTAAATACTGACACTTTTGCTCCTATCTTAATGTAAAATAGTGGAAATGAGGTAATAAGTTAGGAAAGAAAAACCACTACACTAAAAATACAAACCACAAAGTTAATTTTACAATATTTGTAACAGTTAAGTATCAATAATGATGATCAAGTATTTAACAGACTTCTAATTTATTATTAATAATATTTATTCGTGTTATCTAAAAACTGTATAATTGTTATGAAGATCACTAGCTAATTGAAACATTGTTAGTGAGATCATTGAGCTTGCTTTGATGCACTTAGATTCTTGAAATCGGGCTCAAAAAATGCAAGTTACAGCCTTAAATCTACACCTGCTTTAAGTTCATTGCGGTACTTAATTTTTATGAAGGTGTAAGAAGAAAATACTCTCTCCACTAGTTCAGTATTAGTAAATGGCAAGAGGTATTTGAGTGCCTTCTCACCGAGCTGTTCGGATTCTTCATTGACATCTACCCAGAAAGTAATAAGATGCTTTCTTTTAAAATCAGAAACTTAAAGAATAATCAGTTGAAAGTTTAATTAACCACTCTTTTTCATTGATTGGTACTTAGTTTCTTAGAAGAATTCTTCATTGAAAAGAATCTGCAATCTAGTGTTTTTGTTTTTGTTTATTTTCCACGTTGAAGTACTTCTAAAAGGACACTTTAGGACTTTTCATGTGACTTAACAATATTCTCTTTCACACTTTGGGATCGGTGTAAGTAATTCTCAGATAAGAAGTTATGCAGAGTTTCAAAAACTTCAGGCTGGCTTCTTTCAATACACACTTTGCAAAAGTCCAGTTTTTAAATCATTGACTCAATTTTGTTGTTGGTACTTTGAATTTAGTGATTGATCTTGTTTGATGTCCCAAGTTGAGTTTGTTTATTTCTAGAAAAATGTCTGATAAATATGCAAGACTGAAGCCAGTCACTGTCCTGAAACTTTAAAGCAAGAGTGAAACAATGGTCTTCAAAAACTACTTGGACTTCATGTCTAAGTTCAAATATCCATGTAATTGCTTTGCCACAAGATAGTCACCTTACCTCCGTATGTAAAAGGAATGTGCTGTGAATGCTGTTCATTGTTTCACACAGTGCTTTACACAATCTGCAGTTTCATAGTTGTAACTTAATAAAATTTACAACTTTTATAGCCTCATCAAGAATATCTTTCATTTCACTAGGAAAAAAGCTTGGATGCATGACTTCGTCTATGAATGCAACAGTGATTCCATGGTACGTGGGGAGCTATTTTTTTAATTTGGCCACATAGGCCCATAAAACAACCTGACATAAGCCTTCCTCTATCAGTGCACACCCCACAACAATTCAACCAACTAATGTCCTTTTCAATGAAATAACCATTGATTGCATTAAAAATATCTCCATTTGTGGTAAGCTCTGTTAATGGGTAACAGAGCAACAGATTATCCTGTTTCATTTCCTACCAAGTACCTTGAGATGATGAGCAAAATAGATAAAGCAGCAACATCTACACTTGCATTGACCTGGATGAAAAAGAATTTACTTTTTCTAATTCTATTTACTACTACTGCTTCAACATTGTCAGACATTTCCAGAATTACTCAAGACACTGTACTGTTTAAAAAGAGATAGTATTGATTTTGCAGACATGTACTTCAACAAACATACAAAAAATGGTATCCTTAATACAAGGAGAAATTAAATCTTCAGCTATGGTATGGTTTTTACATTTAGCTATGCAATAAGCAGTGAAGTATGAAGCCTCAACTGCATTCTCAGTCTTTCTTTCTTGACATTATGTATGAAGTAAGAGTTGGATGCTTTTTTAAGTGCCAAAAATAATGTATTTCTTTGTTTGTACAAACAGGATGTTTAGTTTCTAAATGTCACATAAGTACAGAGGGTTTAATGAGATGCTTGTATAATATTTCCCCACACACAACACACAAAGGCTTAGGACAGTCATCATGCCCTACAGATGAAAACCCATATTTAATATACCCTTCAGAGTATTTCCTTTTCTTCTGTGTGGTATCTGAGGCACACACCTTTTTACTGTCTCCCTGTGTGGGTGTACTTGTAGCTGTAGATACATGTTGAAAAGTACTTGGCAAGAGGTTATAATCCACATCAAGTTTTGGTTTTTAACTGTTCCTGTTTCTACCCATTGATCTATAACCGGCATGCTTAAAAAATCACTAACAATAATAACAAACTATGTTAAATATTAAATTTAAAAAGTACTTTAAAAATCATGATTAAAGACAATGCACTTACTTTTATTCAGTTAATAACTAAACTGATCAAACAATCTAGTTAAGAATATATTTATATGGTTAGGGAAGTTACAGAAATGTCACAAATGGGTTGTTCTGAAACTGTGCATAATGAGTGGTAGAAGAGCAGATTGGGGGAAGGGTTCATAGCCACATCTCACCAATTATCATTCATTAATGTAATCTAATTTTGAAGTGTTTCCATTAACACTGATTCCAACTTAACATTTACTGTTCCATAACTAATGTTTTGCATTTTTTTACTTCACTTGTTTTTTTTGCATTCTTCTGAACAGTCCAACACCTATCCCCAAGCATGTCACCACTTGGAAACTGATGCCTAGAGGATAGGAGTTTGCTACACCATCCTTAGCTAATCAGAAACTTCTCCCTGGAAGTGCAGTGGCAGCTGCTTGGACATAAAAATTTTAAAAATTATAACACATCACAAAATATGAAGGAAGAAGAAATTATTAATTAAAGTTAGGAAACACTGAATATTGTTATTATGACTTAATAGAACTATAACTGTCACATGATAAACAAAATTATTTTTAACTGTTTTGGGTCATAGAGTAATGTCCTTTCTTCCTTTTTGCAAGAAATGCCTACTATCTTAGCAAATGTGGTGAGGTGAAGATGTGTTAATTAACTCCACTGTGGTAATTATTTCATAATGTATACAAGGGTTGTTTGGAAAGTATCCAGACATGGAATATAAAAAAGAGGCATTTATTGATGCATTTTTCCAGATAGCCCTGTATGAATATTAAATCATCATGTTGTGTACCTTCAAAGCCACATCAAATTATACAATCTATACATATATATAGTTTTTATTTGTCAGTTATACCTCAATAAAGCTGGAAAAATAATACAAAACAATGCTATAAATAAATAAAATACAGATAGTTTTCACAAAATATATATGAGATATTTTGCTTAGTATCTGCAGAGTATCAAGCACTAAGTGAGGTATTTATCTAGAATGATTTAAAATATGAAATATTTTTCAAAATCTATAGGTAAAGTTTTTAAATAATAATTTAATGTAATTATTTTTTTCTTCTGTAAATTTAAACTATAAACTGTCTCAAATAGGGTTTCTTAAAAATATAGGTATAATAAAAAAAGACAATTTTTCAGAAATAAAATTTACCAGAAATAAACAGAAGGCAAGATTTTTGAATACGAAAAAAGCATAAAAGATTTCAAGTATGATAAATAAATTAAAATCCATAGCTGAATATATCTTAGTGAAATTTCTTTTAAAAAATAATAAAGAGATTTAAAAACAATCATAGGCAAGACATAAAATTATATATGAGCAACATGAAGCCAACTGAATATCTTTAAAATACTAAAAAAAAAAAAGTAAGGCAAAAATAAATATATTGTCTATCAAAATGTTTCTATCACAAGTTTCCAACAAAAAATTTTGTATTAATATATGTAAATTAAAGAAGTAGAGAAACAAGTACAGAGGGAGGTAGAAAGAAGAATCATATAAAAGAAGAAAAGAAGTGACTAAAGAAATGTCTTAAAGCACAGAGTGTAAAACACAATAAATATTAATAACAAAAAAAAGTAAAAATAAAGCAGAATGAAAATATAGGGCAGCAACAACATCTAAGAAGTAAGGATGATTACTAACATTCTGAAGTTCTGGCATTGTTTGGGAAAAGGGTATCTCCTGATTATCGTCAGAATTTAAAATTAAAAATATATATAAGAAAATTTTAAGTACAAACTCTAAAAGAAGAGAAACAGAAATTTATATTTCAGATCAGTAGAAGGGAAAAAATATTGAGCCAGTGGAAACTAAAAATGAGAATTACAGAAGCAAATAAAAAGCATTCTGGAACATATCTAATAGCAAGAACGTGGTTACATCTATTCTTCAAGTTCCCCAAAAGAGATGCAGGGAGAGTATTAGAGTCCCTTAGGATAGCAAATGGCAAACTTACCACCAACATTCTCATTAAAGTTTGGTGACAAGTCAATTTATATATTCAGGCAACTCCAGAATACACTAGAAGCAGTTAACATACTACAACAAGACCAGTGCCAGATTATGAAGTAAGTAGTATTAATCACAAAGGATCTTATGAGTCACAGAAATCAGAAATTACCAACAAATACCCATAAAAGGAATGTCACTAAACGCTTTGTGATATTGTCAGCAAGCAAATCTGCCAAGAAACCCTATTGAGTTCTAAGTTGCAGGTGAGTACAAAAATAACACATTTGTCACTAGGGGGCTTCAAGACATTTAGCAACTCTGGGGAACTTCAGGACAACATTTTATCTCTACTTAAGAGCTGTAAAAACAAAAACTAGGCAAACTCAAAGTTATAAAACATTTGCCTACATTCTATCTGCATTTCCAAGAAAGAAAAAATTGGCAACCAATTTTATATTCTATTTAATCAAAATACCTTAATTTTCTTATGTTTTCTTCTCTGCTTAAATAGAACAATTGTTCCTGGACATATAAATAGTATCCCTTGCTACGCTAACAGATTACTTACCAAGAAGCATACTTTACTTTCATTTCTTATTCATTTATTTAGGAGGAGTGTCAGACAGTGTCTGAACCTACAAAGGTAGCAATAATTACTCTGTTCCAAAATGATTGCCTATTAGTTTTTGTTCTCTCAGTGTGCTGGCAGGTTCTGCTCAATTTAAGTGAAACGAATTCCTATTTATTTCTACACTGTCAGCGGGTGACCATCATGTAAGCAAAATTTTAAAGAAAAGACCCTTTGTACTTCTTTCTTTGTAGGAGCCAAATAATTATGTATCATAGCACAAAATGATGTTACATGATGCACTAGGTGGTTATAACACCACTCAACGTTTACTTGTATTCCCATAAAGCTTGTGGGCCAAAGCAAAATTAAGAACTCATTGTTCTTTTATCTGGGCTCTTCAAGAATAAGAATTTTAATGGGAAATTAAATAACAGTGAAAGAAGAAACTCTAGTATCATTTGTTTGTTTGTTTGTTTGTTTGTTTTTGGTCATTAAAGTATCCCTTCTTAAAAAGCAAAAGAAGGAAAAAATATCACTTCTCTAGCAAAAACAGTAAAAACTGATGTATCTAAGTACTTCTAATGCTCCATAAAACAGCAGAGAATAATATACATTTTTAAAGGCAAGAGACTAGAGCTATTTATTTAGATTAAAAATGTAGTCATAGTTTAGACAGGGTCAATGTCCTTTACATAAGTATGTAATCCTGCTCACTTGACTCTAGTACTGTAAGAGTAGAGCTACGTTTGAATGTAAACAATGTTATATTGAATTTGATCCATTATCACTAAGTACATTTAGACAAAGGTAAAGAAGAACATTTTTCTCCTTTTCACTTGATGTCATGGCCTTGCTATGTTCCATCCCCTTTTTTAAGTCATGTTATACTTCCACAAAATATAATAATGTATGCAAATAGTGTCTCTCTTGCCCCACATTTCCTTTGTGTCCCTTTTTGTGCTGACCAATCTACTTAGAATAAAAAAGAAAAACAAACATGCATGACTCACAGTAATGAAAAAAAATTTAATTACAAATGGGAATGAATCTGTCAAGATAAATTATTTGCATTAATCTAATTTCTCAATTCACAAATTTCTCAGCCTCCCTTAGGACAGAGAACTTCACGTGAGTGGTCTGCTCACATATTTATTTTTCATAAATGTAGTGTTCTTAAAGAGATTTATGTGTTTACATAATTGCAAACACATTAAAAGTTTTAAGGAATCCCTCCCAGGACTCTGAACTATGTAACTGTCCAGTCAAAATATTTAATTAAATGTTTAATTGTACAATTTATAATATTAAGATATTTTGTGGATATACATGTTTAAACATAATTGTCTTAAATATTAATTTTAATGTTTCATTTTTTAATGTTACACCTTTTATTTTTTGTATATCTTTAATACATATGTAATTATATAGCAGGTACAATTATATATCCTGTTTTTGCACTTACCTTTTTTCTAAAAGTTTTTCAAAGTATGCCATAATCTGAATAATTATTTTAATGATTGTTTACTTGTCCACGATTTTACACACACACACACACACACACACACACACACAAATTTTGGGTTTAAAAAAGAAAAGTCTGGCCCACAAGACTGTCATTTGTTCCAGCACTGAAAGAAGTTGTGCATGGAATTCCCCTGTGACAAACTGCATCGCATCTTAGACCAGAGGTTCATCAACTACCAGAGTAATTCCTGCTCAAAACTAAAACTAGGGAGGAGGACAAAATGGTGACTGGAGAGGAGGTCCCTAAAGCCTCTCCCAGAAAACACAATTGAACGGCCACCCAGGAGCCAAGAAAGAGGACCCTAGGTGACAAAAAACAGCAGCAGAGACATCCACACATCGCAAGTAAACACCTAAGGTTTGGAGAGAAAGGGGCGAGTGGGAGAGAGAGGAGGGAGCAAAGACGGATCGCAACAGGGCCTGATTGTGGCTGACTACAGTGCATGGGAGGGGAGAAGCCCTAGCAAAGCGGCAGAACAGTGGGAGTCCATTGGGGAGCTGGGCTGGGGAGCTGGAATTTGGAGCGGCGAGTTGGGGACAGACCTTGTGAACCAGCCTCTGGAACTCTTGAGTGGTAGCAGGGCTGAGCGAGGACTCTGAACTGCAGAGACGACATCTTGGCTCTAGGCTCCCTAGGGACCCACAGCGCAGGCGCATGCGGCTCCTGCACAGGGCTGCAGTTCCTGGTCCCAGCCTGCTGCAGGGGCGAGCCGGCTGCCCCACGTACAACGCACGGCCCCTACATAGACGGGGCTGCGGTTCCCGTTCTGGCCCGATGTGGGGGCAAGCCGGCTGCCACGCAGGCAGCACAGTTCCTACACAGACGGGGCTGTGGCTCCCGTTCCGGCCCACTACGCTGCGGAGGCAGGTCAGCTGCCGCGCATGGGCAGCACACAGCCCCTACACAGGGCTGTGGCTCCCGGTCTGGCCCACTGCGGAGGCAGACTGGCTGCTGGCATGGTGTGCGCAGCTCCTGCGTAGGGCTGCGGCTCCCATTCCAGGCCCGCACGGAGGCAGGCCAGCTGCCTTCCCACCGCTGGGTCACACCCACAGCTTCGGACTTGTGTGCATGCCTGCTCATGCGCCCCTAGGTCCTAAAAGCAGTGCAAGCCCACAGACTCTACCCCAACATTTGGCCACGGAAGCAGGCCTGGGAAGAAAGGTGGATTTGATAGCATTCACTTCAGCCAGCAGGAGTGGCTTTGGTCCGCATCACCCAGCTTCCCCAGCATGGGGGAGAAGGTGGAGCTGCCCCGGTGTGCCTTTTGTTGGCCTCTCCCCTTTCCTACAAACTTCCCAACCAACTAACTGACTACAGGAAGCGGAGGGACTGTGATAGATGTGCACCGCCTACAAACATAGCAGGAGACCAGAAATAAGAAATAAACCCCTCTCTCTCTTCCAAAACTTGCCCCCCCAGTACCACCTTGTGTCTGCCCTACAGCAAAACACCACAAAAGTACCAATCTGGACTCCTGGGCACTACTGAGCATAACGCCCTCATGTCAAAGAGAACCCAGCAAACAGGATGAATTCCTTAAAAACTAAAACTCCTCAGACAGCTTCTTAGACCTACAAGTTTCCGAATTAAATGACAGAGAATTTAAAGTAGCCATCCTAAAGGCTGTGAGAGAAATGAAAACATACTGGCAGAGCACCATGGCTGACATAAACAACATAAAAAAGGACATGAATGACATAAAAAAGGAATGTTATGAACAAAAGGAACAATTTAACAAAGAAATTCAAAACATAAGGAAGATTGAGATGGAAATGCGAGAGATAAATAATACAATAAAAGAAGTGAGAAACGAAATAACTGCCATAGGAAACAGGGCCAACCAGATGGAGGAAAGAATTAGTGATATCGAAGATCAGAACATGGAAACAGGTAAGAAAGAGGAAGAGAGGGAATATAGAACCAAAAGGATTGAAAGAACTCTACAAGAACTATCTGACTCCATGAGACAAAATAACATCAGGATAATAGGAATAGAAGAAGGGGTAGAGCGTTCTACAAAGAGCATACTCAAACAAATAGTAGTTGAGAACTTTCCAAACCTATGGAAAGATCTGGAACCCCAAGTTCAAGAAGAAAACAGGTCTCCTAGATACCTGGACCCTAACAGATCTTCTCCAAGACACAAGGTACTAAAGATGTCCAAAACTAAAGACAGACAATTCTCAAGGCAGTCAGGGAAAAAAGAACTATAACCTTTAGAGGAAAACCCATCAGGCTGGCATCAGATTTCTCAGCAGAAACTCTGCAAGCCAGGAGGGAGTGGAATCCAATATTCAAAAATTTAAAAGAGAGGAACTTACAGCCAAGAATAAATTATCCAGCAAAATTATCTTTCAGATATGAAGGTGGAATAAAGACCTTCTCAGACACCCAGAAGCTGAGGGAATCTGCCAGCACAAGGCCAGCATTCCAAGAAATACTGAAGGAGGCTCTTCTACCTGAAACAAAACATCAGAAAAAATGGAATAAAGTTAGAACAACAAGAAACAAACAAAAATAAAACAAAAACAAAGAAAGAAATAAGTAATGGCCACAGGAAATCCTCACATATCAATCATCAATCTAAATGTTAATGGACTGAACTCACCAATAAAAAGACACAGAGTAGCAGACTGGATTAAAAAACAGAACCCATACATATGCTGTCTCCAAGAAACACACCTCAGCCATAAGGACAAACACAGACTCAGAGTGAAAGGATGGGAAACAATACTCCAAGCAAATGGTAACCAGAGAAAAGCAGGAGTTGCCATA
>PVJL010013624.1:0-31409 GCA_004026885.1 Lyroderma lyra
CCGTCTCTGCTCCCTTCCCTCTCCCCGACTCGCCCCTTTCTCGCCAGCCTTCAGGTTTACTTGCGATTTGTGGATTTCTCAGCAGCCAGTTTGTCACTCAGGGTCCGCTTTCTTGGCTCCTGGACGGCCGTTCAATTGTGTTTTCTGGGAGAGGCTTTAGGAACCTCCTCTCCAGTCGCCATCTTGTCTTCTCTCCTCTATTATCCACATTTTTAGATGAAATAATGGTGCTTCTAAGACAGTGACTTGCCCAAGGCTCTCCAATAGAAAGAGGGGGAGCGAGGAGGCAAAATGTTGTTAGATGTCAAGGCTACTGCTGCTTCTGCCATGCCATGCTGTCTTAGCTACACAGTGGACCTAATGATGCTTCATGTATAGGCCTCCTAGTTTCATGTGAGATTAAAATGAGCCAGCAGGTGAGAAAGTCCCTTGAAAAGTAAAAACATTTGTGTATGTGATATACATACCTTGTCCACGAGAAGTTTTTCATATAGTGGATCCTCATGAATGTTTATAAACTGATACATGCTTGACTACTTGGCTAGCATCCAAAGCTGGTTTTCATTTGAGTAGTGGGGTATACACAGGGCAGTGGGCCTTGCCCGTGTCAGCCCCTGGGTTGTGTCTTACTGCCAGGGAAGACAAGGATCTGTCCGTGCTTTGTGCAGGACACAACCAGTTAAAAACCACTCATCCAGATTGCAAGAATTTCAGGAATACTCATGTTTATACACATTAATATATGATTTTAAAAATAACATAAAACTCCTTTCCGTAATGCCTTGGGTTTTTATCATTGTTTATTTGATTGGCAAAAGATCTATGGCTTAGAATAGTTTTCAAAGCAGTGTTTACTGGCCACAAATGTGTTGTTCAAAGGAATGGCTTGTTTCTCACCTTTACATTGCCTGGAAAGTGAATGACAAGGCCAACCCAACCTCATTGCTGCACATAAAGCAGAGCAAACTCGCTTTCAGAGATTTGATGTCAGTCACCTCTGCACCATGATGGAGACTAGAACCTACTATGTGTGGTATCTCGTGACAAAGCTGGAAGGGCTGAGGCTATTACTGCAAAATGAAGGAAGTAAGAACCAGTGAACTCAGGGGCAATACTACAAATGATCTGCTTTAAGTGGCAGAGCAATCTGTGGCCCTGGCTCCAGGTCCACTGCTTTTTTTTACTGTGACTCTCTCTTATGCTTGAAATATCAGGAAAAAGTAAGATTTATAGGATTGGCAAGGATGGCAATTAAAAATCATATGGCAGGAAGCATTTTTAGATACTAGCTCTGCTACTTCTCTGACTCATGGCAGTGTTGTGTTTCTTTTTTAATTCTTAAATATCTCCAGGATGCATTACTCCTTTGGTCTCGCCTCTAGTCCCCATTTCTCCCCTTCTAGATAGTATTTTATATAGTTAACTTCAGTATTTTTCTGCAGTTTGAGCATGCCTTGTGTTTTGACTAAGAAGCTTCATATTTTAATTTTGTTTTCTCTCTCTTGTGGAAAATTATTTTTATCTGCACATATGACTGTATATCCCACCTGAAAATACTGTTTTCATTACAGGAGGGCTGTGGGCCACCATCCAAGGCTCTAATTTGGAAGACGTTAGCCTGATATTATTTGGATCTCAGTCTTGTGTCATTAATGTCACCACAAGCAATTCACAAAGAATTCGATGCAAAGTTCCACCCAGGGTAAGTGGAATCTCCTTATTTCTGGGTGGGTGACCATTATTAATATGTAGGCTGTCAGTGAATTGTTTCTTAGAACTGAAGTAATTGACATGATCTTTTCATCAGGAGAATGTGCATATGTTATTTATATTGCCTGTTCTGTGTAAAGTGTGAAGCTGACTCCACCAACGGGGGTTATAATGAACATCAGTTAATTTTCTTTACAAGAATGCAAAAGGACCAGTCTCAGTCCACATGAATATTAGTGCCACATACTAAATAAATTTATCTAGTGCACAGTCTTGGTTTGCAAAACTTACATATCTTGTAATTTCACTTCTTTCTTTAACAAAGAACAAATATCTTAGTTTTCACCAGCAATTTTGTTTTCTGGCATAGGTGTGGATGGTGGAACTTGACACTTCTAGAATGTCTGTCTGGTTCCTAAAAAATACCTTCATAGTTATTTCCTGCTGCTTCCTTTCCCCCTTAATACAAGTCCCTTAGCTGTCCCTTTGATCCCTTCAGTTAGCACTATTTCATAGTCTCTTAAGAGCTTTGAGTCCAGGCATTTCCCTGGTGGTATTGGTGAGAGCAGAGTCAGGCTCACAGCTGAGTTTTCTTGTCAGTATGGAATTCTGTGTCATCAACATTCCTAGCACATCCATGACCCCAAAAGATGGCTGTTTACTGAAGAAATGAAGATCTTTGGAAGAGAGGATTCAGAATAATCTTTGATCTCTGGTCTTTAATCATTTTTATCTTATCCAGTTACTCAAATATTATGAAATGTTAGCTTTTATATATAAACTGCATGCAATTCTAAATATGGTTGTGTTGTAATTTGTTTATTCCCTTTTATTGGACATTAAGATAATTTCCAAAATATCCTATTTTAAACAACAAAGCTTTCATCATCCCAATAACTATATTTTGGGGTATATTTATTTTCTGCAGGATATGTAGTATCTAGTTGTCTGAAATTCTTTTTTCATTTATATTCCCACTATCACTGTATGAGTATCTAATTTCTGGCACTTTGGCCACACTGGGTATTATCACTTTAATATATTTACCATTTTAATGGGTAAGATTTATACTGTTTGGATTTCTTTAACTTGAGAGAATAAACACTAAAAAAGTAAACTTTTAATTTTGGTCAAAGTAATACATGCAAAGATTAAAAGTAAAGTACTAGAACAGTAATACTCTCCTACCAACTTTCTCCCTTCTCCAAATCCTGCTTTCTGAAACAACCACTTTTAATTCTTTTGACTATAGTTACAATATCATGATTTTGTTAAATCAAGAAATCATGTTTACATTATTATAACTATTTAAATGATGCTGGCAGAGTCAGGAATATATCTCTTATAGCTTATTTTTTTCTCAGCATTTCTGATTTTTTTTTAGATTTTTAAAAAATTAAATTTATTGGGGTGACATTGGTTAGGAAAATAATATAGGTTTCAGGTGTACAATTCTATAATACATCATTGGTGTGTATTAGACTTTGTTTGTTTGTCTTGTTTGTTTGTTGCTTTCAGTTGCATATCCCACAGATGAGTGAAGTCATATGGTTCTTGACTTTTCTGCCTGACTTATTTCGCTCAGCATGATAATCTCAGGATCCATCCATGTTGTTGTGAATGACAGTATTTCATCTTTTCTTATTGCTGAGTAATATTCCATTGTATGAGGGCTGTCCAAAAAAAAATCCAGCCATTAATGCCTCTATTTTTCATTATTACATGGCTGATACTTTCCTGACAGCCCTCATATATACATTCCAGATCTTCTTTATCCAATCGTCTGTTGAAGGGCGCTTTAGTTGTTTCCATGTGTTGGTTACCATGAATAATGCTTCAGTGAATATAGGGGTACATATGAGTGTATTTTTGGGGATAAAACTTTTTAGATGTTTTTTATTTTTTTGGTAGATACCCAGAAGAGGGATTGCTGGGTCATGTGGGTCATCATTTTATTCTTAATTTTTTTTCGGAAACTCCATACTATTTTTCAAACTGACTGTACCAATTTACATTTCTACCAGCAGTGTATGAGGTTTTCCTCTTCTCCACAGCCTCTCCAACACTTGTTGTTAATTGTTTTGTTGATAATGGCCATTCTAACAGATGTCAGGTGATATCCCTTTGTGGTTTTGATTGGCATTTCCCTAATAGCTAGTGAAACTGAGCATCTTTTCATATATCTATTGGCTATTTGTATGTCATCTTGGGAGAAGTGTCTGTTCAGGTCCTCTGTCCATTTTTAAATTGAATTTTTGTTGTTGTTCTTGAGTTGTATGAGTTTTTGGTATATTTTGGCTAGTAGCCCCTTATTAAAGGTATTGTTTGCAAATATTTTCTTCCATTTAGTTAGTTGCCTCTATGTTTTGTTGATGCTTTCTTTTGCTGTGCAGAAGCTTTTTAGTCTGATATAGTCCAATTTATTTATTTTTGCTTTTACTTCTCTTGCCTTTGAGGTCAAATTCATAAAATCTTCTCTAAACCCAAGGTTCATAAATTTAGTACTGATGTTTTCTTCTATGCAATTTATCATTTCAGGTCTTATATTTAGGTTTTTGATCCATTTTTAGTTATTTTTGGTGACAGACAGCAATTTAGTTCCAGTCTTTTGCATGTGGCTTTCCAATTTTCTTCTTTTTTTATATATTTTAAAATTTTTTAAATTTTTTTGTATGTGGGTAGTCCCCTGGCTGGGAATTGAACCCAGGCCGCAGCGTTGACAGGACCAGCACCGAAGCCTTTAGCCACTATACCACCAGGGAACTCCCTCCAATTTTCTCAGCACCATTTATTGAAGAGATTTTCTTTGCTTCATTATATGTTTTTGGGTTCTCAATTATGGTCTATTCTTGAGAAATGTTTCATGTGTACTAGAGAAGAATATATAATTCTGGGAAAAAAGTCTCTGTAAATGTAGATTATATTTATTTGGTCTAATGTGGGGATATCCAACCTTGTGACTTCCCTGAGCCATATTGAAAGAAGAGTTGTCTTGGGCCACACATAAACTACACTAACAATAGCTGATGAGCTAGAAAGAGGTCTGTGTATAATTTTTGTAATGTTTTAAGAAAGTTTACAAAATTTGTGTTGGACCACATTCAAAGCCATCCTGCGCTGCACGTGGCCTGCGGGCCACAGGTTGGACAAGCTTGGTCTAATGTGTCATTTAAGGCTGATATTTTCTTATTGATTTTCTATTTGGATGATCTATCCATAACTGTCAATGAGATATTTAGGTTTCCTATTATAATTGTGTTTTGTCAGTTTCTTCCTTTAGTTCTGCTAGTGGTTGCTTTGTATGTTTTGGTGCTCACTAATTGGGGGCGTATATATTGATAAATGTTCTGTCTTCTTGATATATTGATCCTTTATCATTATGAAATATTCATGTTTGTTTTTTGTTACCTTTTTAATCTTGAAGTCTATTTCATCTGATATAAGTAGGGGTACACCCCCTTTTTTCTGGATGCAATTTGGAATATCATTTTCTACCTTTTCACTTTGAGTCTGTATTTGTCCTTGCAGCTCAGATGTGTCTCCTGAAGGCAGCACATGGTTGGGTTTTGTTGTTTGATCTGATATGCTACTGTGTGCCATTTTATTGGTCAGTTCAGACATTTAGGGTTATTATTCATATATGGAGATTTCATACAACCATTTTATCTTTTGTTTTCTGGTAGCTCGGTCTCCATTGTTTCTTTGCCCTTGTGTTTCTGTCTGTTATTTTATTTTGGTGGTATTCTATGATTTATTTCGTTTCCTTTTTTGTGTGTTATGTGTATCAGTTCTGAATTTTTTTGCGTGTGGTTACCATTAAGTTTATGCAAAAGAAAGTTTCGTATAAACAACAGTCCTTTTGCTTCTGCACGCATCTTATCTCCACTCCCCTTTGCAAATTCAGATTTTTACCTCCTCCCCTTTTATGTTTTTGTTGTTATAAATTATCCTTATTTATATCGTGAGTTTCTAATTTTTTCTTAACAGGTTTGCCTTATGATAAAAATCCTCTATCTTATGAAAAAATGTCATCATATGAGTTACTCTTTTTCCTTGAAGCTTTCTGTTTATCTGCTTAAATCTAACTTGGTGTTTTTTAAAAATTTATTCTACAGATTTTATGCTAGCACTTCTCTTGTTTGCTTTCCTATGTAGAGTCATTTTTTTTTCTTGGAGTATACATCTTTCTCTTTTTTGGCCATTGTTTATTTTTTGGGATCATAGCTTTAGGAAACATATTGAGAAAGAATATGTGGGAGGAAAGTTTTCTAAGTACTTACATGTCTGAAAGTATTTTTGCACTTGATGGATGGTTCAGCTAGGTATGAATGTTTATTTGAAGTTGCCATTTTTTACAGAACTAATTGGTCTGTTAATTGAAAATCATTCTTGTTTACTTTTTAGTCTGTTGGGTACATATTCTAAGCACTTGTTAGTGTGTGTGTGTGTGTGTGTGTGTGTGTGTGTGTGAGAGAGAGAGAGAGAGAGAGAGAGAGACAGGGAGAGAGAAAGAGACTTGAAAATAACAAATACACTCTTTAAAAACATTTTTATTGAAATTAACCTTTTAAACTAATTCTATATGGACTTCTCTCAAGTCAGTCTTATCTATAGAGGGTTGATTTTAAAAATTGATTTTTCAGGGGAAAGATGGACCCATTGTGAATGTGACTGTGATCAGAGGGGACTATTCTGCAGTTCTTTCTTTCACACATGCGTTCACTTATGTCTCCTCTTTAAATCCAGTGATCACGTCTCTGAGCAGAAACAGAAGCAACATAGCAGGTAAAACACATGATATTGCAGAATATTTTTATTTTCATTCCATTAAGACTATAAAAAGGAAAATATAGTGTTATATTTGGGATGGAAATTATTTTTTTTTTAAACCAGGAGACTTGTATTCTCATCTTAGCCATCAATGAATAATTCTCCTTATATATATTCTCCCTCTGTTAGATTGGGACCATTTCCCATTATGAAAATGACATGGGAATTTAAAAGTAACAATTCAGCTATCGATTGAGCACCAACTATGTGTCAATAATAGCACAGATATATAATAGATTTTAATTATTGTCACTAATTTATAAAACTATTAGCCTCAGTTTACAGGTATGGAAACTAAGTAACAGAGACAATAAGGAATTTGCCTCAGATGTTACTTTCAGTAAGTGACAGAGCTGGGATTTGAGCCAAATAGTCTAGTTGCAGATTTCCAGCAGTTATCTACTTACTCTTTACTGTAAAATACTGTTTTTGGCACCATATTCTATTGTCTTAATAGTAGTTATTTGATATGATTAGAGAATAGGATGTTCTAATTAACCAAAAATTCTTGTTCCTTGAAACATGCTGTGTATAAAAAAATAATGAATTCTTTAGCATCCAACTATATGAAACAATTTAATCTTCCTTTGATACTTCAGATGATATGACAGGATGGAGTTAAAATAATTTATAATTATGTCAGATTATATAGATTTGGAAAAGTACCAGGTAATACACTTTCTTGTTAATTGAATGCCAGATAACAGAGGGTTTATGGTAGCCATATTTAAGGATTTATTAATAATGACCATCAAATTTCCCAAAGAAAAAGTCTGGTGCTATTTTCATTTTCCATTGCTCAAGAGTACATAAATAAAGAGAAGTGTCCTTTAGCTTTTCAATATTATTCAGCTCAGATAGTGCAGAAGAAGAATTTGCTGCCTCAGGCGACCAAGGTGCGTAAAATTCCTTAGTGGTATAGATTCTCCCAATGAAGTAGAAAAGGGAGGAGGGAGCTCTGTGTTCCCATTCAGATTTCAGTGATTTTGGCTTTTAATAAAATTTTCTACCTATAATGAAAATAAATACACGTACATTGCATCAGTGCCTCAAAGGCATCTAGGATTAGCTTGACAATTGACCAAGAGCCCAAGGAGTTCATGTTATTGATGTGTACAACATGATGCATTATTTGCAGAATTTACACTTGCATTTAAATCTTTCTACAGGCAGAATAAAGAGGAATGTGTTGTAAAATTCACAAAGAGTAATAGCCTATTGGGAAAGTCTCTTTTGAAATACGGAATGCAGCCCATCTCCATCCAGGAGATGATTATGTTGATGGTGATAATGAGCCCAAGATGAAATTGAAGAAGAGAGTAGAAGGGGCAGAAGGAGGGGGAGGAAGAATTTGATGTGCAAGGCCATTAGTTTGGTTTTTGCGGTCAGTCAGCACTGGATCTGAATGAATTCCAACTCAACCACTCCTTGGGCAAGATATTTAACTTCCTTTATTTTTAGTTCCTTTAGTTGTTAGATGGGAATAATTCTTTCAAGGTTGTTGTGAAAGTTGGAGATCAAGTAGATAAGAGAACCTAGCCCAGGAACTAACATGGAGTAAGCACTCAATAAATGTTTTGTTGAAGTTAAAGCCATCATTCTGCCAGATATTGTGTTATATTAATGAGCCAAAGATGGCCTCCGTATATTGGCCTGATGTTGTTTACTTTTTCATAGCAGGCTGGAAGTCATTACCTCGAAAGCCTGCCAACGTCAAATTCAAATTTTTACATGCCCAATTATTTAAAACGTAGCCCTTAACACAGATTTTTTAACCTTTTAGAGCCTGCCTGCTTTGCATACTCCATCAAACTGCACCCAACATCTGCTAGACATAGATAAGATAAACCTGGAGGCTAATAAAGGACCTAAGCTACTGCCACTCTTCAGAAGCACCCTGACCCAAAAGGACTGTCCACTGGGCTGCTGAATGACATCATCTAGACACATAAGGCCCCTCTCTCACCTCCATCTCTCTCAGGAGTTCCCTTGCCTTCTTCGCATCCTGGGATGTAGTCCCTATTGTTGCCTCTGGGCTGTCCCATGCTGTGAGATTTTTGCACCCGTATGAACCTGTCAAAGCACCACCCCTATAAAGCTCTTTTTTTGTGCATCTGCCACTTCACCGTCAGGTCTTTTTCCTTGCTCAACCCTGAAAGTCCTTGAACTCACTACACTGAGGCTTCGGACTTCACAGTGGAAACAAGGTTGGGAAGACATGATGAAGTAAAGAGGATTTGGATCAAGGATGAAAGTGAAGTTAATTGAGGGCTTTTGAATACTGTACCATACCAAAGGCTGTCCTAGGATCCCTAGCTTACTCCTCATGACAGACCACATGGGGCGGGCTCTGTTACCCTCTTACTGATGAAAAACCCAAGGCTTTGAGAGCCCAAAGTGAGCCACCCAGTCACCCAGGTGATTAAATGGTAGAGCAAGGATATGAAAGTAGATTCAGACTTCTCAACACACTGCAAACCCTTCTCTTCTGCATTTCTCTTTTAAGTAATCACTTTTCCTCCTCATCTCATGTCTGTGGTGTTCTGTAGATGTCAGCTCTGTAGTAATTCTCAAACATTAGTGGCTAGGCATTTTAGAGATGTTTTAGCCCAAGCTGTGTCTCTATGGACACCCCAAGACATAGGTAAGCATGTTTATTTTCACTTCGGCCATTGCATGCTTGATTTCTGGCTCTTGTTAAGATTGCAGAGTGGATTTCTCTTCCTTATCTCTTCACTTGATCTTATAGATTGGAAAAATATTTTCAATCCTATCCTTTCTTTGCTTAGAAAATTTTGGTGATCTCTATTGCCCTCTGAATTAAGGATTGGCTTTCTCGGTCTTCAGCCGTACAATCACCATCAACTTGGTTCCCAAAGGGTCCCTAACTATACGCTCATGTATCTGGTCCTTCTGAAAGTCATGTAGTTCTCTTTCCTTCTCCCCAGGGCATTGAATGATGAAATGAGAAAGTACTTTGAAAGACTTTGGGTAAAACTGTGAAGTTTTTAGAATCAAATTGTAAATCCCCTCTTCTCTATCACTTCTTTTCAGGATTTAACTTTCTAATGGAATTTCAAGCACCATCTTGATCATAAGTCCTTTCTTTATTTTTTTTTCACTTTTTATATTAAATATTATTTTATGTTAATTTCAGGTGTACAGCATAATGGTTAGACATTTATGTAATTTAAGAAGTGATCCCCCTGACCCAGCTGGCACTATGCATGGTTATTTACATATTATTGACTATATTCTCTATGTTTTACTTTTCATACCCATGGTAATTTTGTAACTACCAATTTGAAGGCCTTTCTTGATACTTTGAATGAGACTCTTACTTGAACAGCCCCACTGATTAATTTTCACCTCTCTTGTGATGTGTCTTATAACTGAAGCTATTTCAACACCTATTTTAACACCTTTGATGTCTCTTTGAGGGCAGAGTCTGTGTTTAACTTATTTTTGTGCCCTTTGTGACTTATTACTCATGGTACTCAAGAGTATTTGAGATAAAAGGAATTGAATTAGAGTGTTCATAATATATATGGCATTTTAGTAAAGTTGCTGATTAAACTAGAAAGGTGTTGAAATATAAGAGAGGACTGGGCTCAGGCCTTGACATTTCCATTAATTAGCAATGGCTGCTAAACCTTAGTTTCCTCAAAAGCTAAATGCCAGTCCTACTAGCTGCCTCCATATGTCATCAGGCTGATGTGAGGATCAAGTGGGACAATGTATGTGATAGTGCTCTGTAAACTGTGAAGTACTATACTCATATATATCATTACTATGAGGTTTAGTGCACACTCAAGCTATAGCTTTAAACTTCTACCAGCAGAAATGTGAATGTTAAAAAATAAGAACATGGGGTGCTATTTGTTGGACATGAAGACTATTAGTCCTCCAAACTGCTTCTTGATATGCCTTTGCATGAGCATAAATGAGTGCCTTGAGTACAATTGTCCTTATAATTTTGCTTTTTATGCTCTTGATGTTGTAGTCTCTAGCTCTATGAAAAGAATTGTTAGAAGTTTGATAAAAAAATTAGGTTTGCATTAAAACTCTTAAGTAGGGTATTATATGCAGGGCTGACCAGTATTTAACTGTAAAATGCAGTTTGAGAATTGAATAGGTGGTTAAGGCCATAAACCCACCTCACAGAAGCTAATGAATTCTTTTCAATACAGGAGGTGAGACTCTTTTCATTGGGATGGCATTACTGATGGAGTACACAGATTTGGATGTGAAAGTCCACATCCAGAATACCTCAGCCTGGGTTTGTGCAAAGACTGCTGAGGGTCTGGAGGTGGTGCTGCCCCCACTGACGGCTGGCCTCCACGGGATCTCAGTCTCCATCAATGGTGTTGACATTCACTCAGAAGGGTGAGGTGGACACTTTGCCATTAGTTTTAGGTCTGTTTAAATGTCTAGTGATTCAGTGGAGGAATTCTAGTTTTGAGTTAGGTCTTTATATTTTCTTCTCCTGAAGTTAGGGGTTAAACATGAGCATCATAAAATGTGAGCAAGTCTCAGGACCATTTCAGGGGCAATTTTTGCCTTACTAGTTGGGGAATGGAGAACTTTCTGGAATTAAGATGTCATGGCTTTTGGTTGGGATGGGGGTGAAGTGGGTATCTATTATATATGTGAAGGAGGAAAAGTGTGCTTTAATAAAGGTCTGTAATTAAATAAGACCTTTAATAAGATTATGTCTTGGGCTTTGAATAAATGGCTTACAATTATTGCACAAGCCATGTTCATGCCCTCTTTGTCCTCTGCCTGGTATTTCTCCAGAAATTCTGTCCCCTCATTCCAGACACTTAGCTAAACTGTATGGGGCTGACACCACCACATCATACTGAACCAGAAACAATGTCCCATACAAGGTCGGTTCCCCACCATTTCTTTTCTTCTTTGTTGGTCAGTATATTCACACTGTTCTCCATCACTGCCCTCTTCTCCCCCAAATCCACATGTCTCTTCTGTCTCACTCCTTCCTTTTTCTTTTTCTAATTCTCTCAGTTGTTTCATGGCCATCTCCCCATTTTCTGTAGGGTTGATCTTCACATCCTGTACATCACAGAAGTTTTCAGCATCGAGCCTTGCTGTGGGTCCCTTCTGGGTGAGTGGCTCTGAGGTGATTGGTATCATTTATCCAGTAAGTCTGCTCACTGAATATTCAGATTTGGGTTCTGGATTAATTCACCAGCACGATCAGAAATGGGCAGCAGGAAGAGGAATTTTCCTTCTGCTCTAGGAACTGGGGGGTGTACTTTGAAGGGTATGATGAATTTGGGGATTCCTTAGCTCAGTAAGCTCAGATAATTACAGAGATTTTGTGAAAATGAGATATTTTCTTTTTCTAATAGAAAGAGGCTGAAACATCTAATGGATAGCCCATCTCAAATAGACAGTAGAAAAATAAGGGAAGAGCTCCCTGCATTATTCTTTTAGATACTGCATGTGCAAGAAGAGGGGTGAGGTTTGGTGTCTTCATTTTCCTCTAGGGATGCAGATGAAGTGCCCAGAAGCAGCCAGAAACATGAATACCAATATGGGAGGTGTAAGAACAAGGCAAATAGGGAAATCTACAAAACTATTCATTTTTAGAAAAAATTGAAAGCTATATATTTGCATGTGCATAATCTTTGCAATAATATATGAAATAGCACATTATCCTTTTTGAGTATAGTAAAATTCCTTTTAAAGGTTCTTGACTATACCACAGATTTGGAAATGGCATGAGTTATGTTGCTCCAATCCCTGTCCTGAAGATGGGCTTGATTGTCCCTCAGCTAGAGTGCAAGACAAAGTCTAAGAATATAGCAGTAAATTCACAAGCATGTTTCAGTATTTCAATGGCTCTTGACATGTCATTCATATATATATATATATATATATATATATATATATATATATATACACACACACACACACACACACACACACACATAATAAACAACTAAATAATATGTAAAATATTAAAATATTATATAGAATAATACAGAAGATAAATAGAAGACTTCAACACATTTGATTTTTCATTAGTGTATAAATTGAATATATAGTATACATGTATTCCACATAAGAGTACATAGAATACTATGAAATTATATGTCAGATAATATGGTAGATGATAAGAAAATTAAGGAATTTGATTTTTTATTAATGTATAAATTGTATATACTCATATATATGTAAAATGTACATATACTCTCTCTACATGATATATAATAATATAGACTAATATGTCAGATAATAGAGCAGATGACAAGAATACTTCAAAAAATTTGATTTTCCATTAATGTATAAGTGGATAGAAGTAGTGGCGTCTAGGATCTATCAATATACTTGAAAAATAGTATAAACATCCTTCCTATATAACAATTTATATTGTTTTACTATTATGTGAACTTCAGTCTATCTGACTCCTGCCAAAATGATCACTAATTTAACATGGATGGAGTGAGGTGAAATAACTGAGGTTTCACTAGTATCTATCCCACCCGCCCTCCACTTACTTGCTCTGGGGATTACACAGGTGTGTGAGTTCCTCGTTTTGAATATCAACTTTTAAGGTTTTGTTTTTGATATTCATGCTTTAGGTGGAACCATCCTCAGCATCTCAGGAATGGGGTTCAGCAGGGAGCCAGCTTTAGTTTGGGTGCTTGTGGGTAATCGGTCCTGTGACATTGTGAACACAACAGAGACAGCTGTCTGGTGTGAGACCTCGCCTGCCTCCCTGCTGCCTGAGGCAGATGTTCTCACTGTCCCAGTGCCTGTGGAGATCTGGGCTGGCAACGCGTCTTGCACCCGAGGACCTGCACCCAGCCTGGTGGGGAAGGACTTTACCTTCACGTATGAGGTGGCTGCAACACCAGTGGTCACTGCTGTGCGAGGAGACATCACCAGCAGCAGCCTGAGACTCTACATAGAAGGAAGTCATCTCTTCAACTCAGTGATTCTTCTGGGAGGCTTGAACTGCAGCCTTGAAACAGAATCTTTCAGAAGCAACACGAGCCTGTTTGGGTGCTCCTTTCCTCTGCACAGCTTGGAGGCAGGTGTCTATCCTCTTCATGTACGCCAGAAGAAGATGGGGTTTGCCAACATGTCTGCGGTGCCCCAGCAATTTGTGGTGACACCTCGAGTGACTGCCATCTTCCCAACCAAGGCATCTGCTTGTGGTGGGACAGTACTCACAGTGAGGGGCTTAGCTCTCAATTCTAGGAGGAAGTTAGTTCAAGTTGATTTTTCAGGCCCTTTTGTTTGTGTGATTTTGAGTCTTGGGTACCAGACAGTCCTCTGCCAGGTTAACCTGGTGGGTGACTCCTTGCCTGGCACTTCCTTTACTCTAAATGTCACAGTCCTGGTCAATGGGCTGCCTAGTGAGTGTCAGGGGAATTGCACTCTTTTCTTGAGGGAAGAGACAACTCCTGTAGTGGATGCCATGACCACGAACATCAGTGGGTCTTTGACTATGGTGCTGATTAGAGGTCAGAGGTTAGGCACCACAGCTGATGAGCCAGTGGTGTATTTGGATGACCATCTTCCTTGCACTGTAACTTTCTTTAATGCAAGCCATGTGACATGCTGTGTAAGCGACTTGACCCCAGGACTCCACTACCTATCAGTATTGCACACAAGAAACGGACATGCTTGTTTTGGTAATGTTTCCAGACACTTCTACGTTTTGCCCCAGGTATTTCATTATTTCCCCAAGAATTTTAGCATACATGGTGGAGGCCTCTTGACAATAGAGGGCACAGCCCTGACAGGACAGAACAGCACATCAGTCTACGTTGGCCAGCAGGCCTGCCTGACAGTGAACTTTAGCGCCAAGCTCATCCAGTGCATTGTTCCTGCAGGAGCTGGCTCTGTTGTCCTGGACATAGACATAGATGGGCTTTCGTACCAGGTGGGAGTCATTGGTTATAGCAATACCTTCACCCCAGAACTGCTCTCTGTTGCTCATACTGATGACATCCTAACCTTTGTGGTGGCCCGGATCTCAGAAGCTGTGAACGTTGAGATTTTTCTTGGAGTGTCACCCTGTGCCAATGTCTCTGGCAATGGCACAGTTCTGCGGTGTGCGGTCCCATTCCTTCCAGCTGGGGAGTACCACATCAGGGGTTACGACTGCATGAGAGGGTGGGCCTCATCTACCCTGGTGTTCACACCCAGAGTTACCGTTACAGCAGTGACTGAGAACTTCGGTAAGTCAAGTGGCTGAGGCAGGGTTTTCTGTATGTAAGTGGGTTCATAGCTTATGACTCTTACTCCTCTGAGAGGTAGGCAATCAACATCTATCTGAAGGAGGGAGAAGCCTGATTGGCCTCTTACAGTCTCAGGTTCCTCTTAAAACTTGTCTTTCTCGTGCACCGTGTAGGAGGCTTGTTTTTTAATAAGGAAATTGTGCATATTCTTGAAGTGTGTGATTATATTTTAATTTGCTGCAGTAAAGCAATTTAATTGGTGTTTTAAATGAAATAATACCACATATAAGAGCTCATAATTTGATCATTTAAGTAGAACATCAATGCCTTCACCTATGTTTAGACCTATGTGTCAATTTAAATTATTTTAAACTTATTAAATATGATTAATTTTTATCATTTTGTAGTATTTCACAGGTGAATTCGCACTCCACCAATAATTAGCCAATTGAATTGACTGCATTGGTTAAACTCTTTTCTCCTTTTAGATATACTGAAGTTTACCTTACCTTTTATTTCAATGATGGTTTCTGTTTCTGTTCACTTAATGCCTTAATGCACTTGAGATAGCTCAAATTTGATTGTGATGCAGAAAGTATCCAGGAAATCATGGGAGCCGCACCGTAGCCAAGCCTTTTCTTAGAACACATTTGTCTGGCTTCAGCTGAGTAGAATGCCACGAGGATGAGAGTGTTGGTCCCTCGTCTGTTAGAAACTCAGTTGGTTTGCTTTCTAAGCCTCAGCTTCCTTATTTGATAAAGGGGTTTGGGCTGGATGGTTCCTAGTTCCCCTTTACTTTCTAAGATTCCAAGACTTTTATAGTGAGGAAGCAGAGGTATGAAGTGCACCCCAAGCAAAGTGTTATGCTTGAGTTTGTCAGGTGGCTGATGGGAATGTAAAGTGGTGTAATATTGTTTTGGAAAGAAATATGACAATATCCACCAAAACTAAAATTCTACTTTTTCTTTGACCTAGATATTCCACTTCTAAGCATTTGCAACAGTTGTATTCAAATAAGTGTATTGTTTATTGCAACACCATTGATTATGGTAAGAGGATAAGTAATGGAAGTAACAATCAATAGGAAAATAGCTAAATAAATTATGGCACAATCATATACTGAAATTTGAAGTATCTATTAAAATGATGAGTTAGGTCTATAGAAATAGACTTGGAAAAATATCTATGCTATACCTTAAAAAATTGTAGAAGAAAATATGTATAGAAATATCTTTTGGTATAAAAATATCTGAGGGCTGTCTGGAAAAAATCCAGCCATAAATGCCTCTGTTTATCATAGTACATGGCTGGATACTTTCCAGACAGCCCTTGTATATATGTTTAGAAAATTCTGGAAGGATTTATAAAACACTTTATACATGGCTACCTCTGGGGAGTTATGTGATTAGGGAAACTTTTACTTTCATTTTGTATTTTTTGTATGAAAAATTAAAAAGCTATAAATAAGCATTACTTATAAAAATTATTATACTTTTAAGTAGACGGTTGAATATGATTTGGATCTGACGAACAAGGGCTCCGTTTCTGGTAGCTGGAGTGTAGTGACAATAAAGCAAGGATATCGAGGACCTAAAGCCATCTGTGTGGCTTCTGGAGGGCATAAAAAGAATGATGGGCAGCGAGGGAGTGTGGATTTGAATTTCTAGTCAAGTACAGACAGAGAGATTTGCCTCTATGATCATGAACTTGTAATTTTCTTTGAAAGGCTGCCTGGGTGGAAGACTTGTGCATGTGTTTGGAGCAGGATTTTCTCCAGGGAACATCTCAGCTGCTGTGTGTGGTGCTCCCTGCCAAGTATTGCCTAATGCTACAGTGTCTGCCTTCAGCTGCTTGGTTCTTCCCCTGGATGGTCAGTAGAAACGCCCTATCTTTTCTTTAAAGAGTATATGCAAATGATATTCTCTGGTTAACTCCATTTTTTGTAATTAATGCTGTACTGACCCCAAATGTTTTCTGTGTGTTCCTGGGAAAAGAATTTCTCTACTTCTCATCTAAAATGCTAGTTAGAATCAGGGACCACCTATTAAAATGGTTCATAACTTTTGAAAAACTTATCACCTGTGTTCTCGATTGCAGTTACATGATGAGGGAGAAAGTAATTCCGAGTTCTGAATATTGCTTTCAACGATAGCTGTAGGCACACTGCAGATCTCTTCGTCTTGTTTTGGGGTGGGGCTGCTGAAAACATTTGCTTAGTTGGAGGTACTAGTGAAGGGACTAGATCATCAAACTAGATATCTCTTGCATATTTGCCTTGTGTGTTCAGTTTTTGAATTCTTACTATAGGCAGAAGAGCCAATATCAGCATTGTGCTCTCATTCTGTAATGTTCAGGTAATTATTTGAGCCCTCATTCAGCAAAATGCTATGGTCTCTCACTGCTTTAAGCTTAAAGTGCAAAGTTTTGATAGTCCCATGATGGGGCTTTACAACACAGGACAGTTACCCATTGAGCTTCAGGAAAAATTTTAAAAAAGCAAAGGGAAGAAATTGCCCTGATTACTGCAGAATCTGCGTAGCTAGGTGATTATCTTGTTTGCATAATCATAGACTCATACCTGTGCACTTAAAAACCACTTGCCCACATGCTTTCTGTATAGTACTTTAAGTTATATTCCTAATGTGTGTTTGCAACTTGACTGTGGGTGAAGGATTTACCGAGTGTCACTTCATCTGAGCTTGGACAAAAATTCCACCATGGATAATACTCCTGTGATGGCCGTTTTACATTGGATTGTCTTAGACAAGAAGAGGAAGAGAAAAAGGGGGAGAAAGAGGAAAAACAATTCATTTTTTAGATGCTAAAAGTTGAGTTCTCTATTATCATCATGTGTATAAGGTGAGCATTGTGGAAGAGAAATTATCTTACTTAAAAATTCCACAATAGGAAATCTAATAAATTTAATTAAAAAATTTAAGGAAACTTAAAATACAGTAAAGTATTGAAGTTTAAGATGGCTATTTCATTCTCCACCTTACCTCCTGTGCATTGCTCTGGCACAGTGTATGGGCTAAGTTAATGCTTGATGAAAGAGTAAATGAAAGAGAAACTGTGGAGATAAAAAACCAAGACTCAACAATTATAGGTTATACTATTTAACTAATACTGCTACCATTTTTTAAAAAAAGGCTTCCACATGTACACTGCTTAAATTAACTTTTTAAAGCCTCTTGGTATTATTTCAAGACAATTAACTTAAACTAGACGTTACAAGATGAAATTCACTGAGGTTTCAGGGTCAGTTAACTGTAGTATTAGAAGTCTGATAACTCCTAGAAGAAGAGTAATAGAAATTATTATATTTTGAAAGTTTTAAGTTTTAGAAAGGACTTCTCAACATTCTGTGGTTTTTTTTTTAAAGAGGAAAACAAGTGAAAGCTGTAACTCTCATCATTGCCACAAGGTGTCACCAGACGCTCATTGATTGTGCAAGAGCTGCTCATGTAGGGAAATAGATAATTATACTTATTTTTCTTTTTCATTAACATGAAAACAAAACACCTTTCAATTATAGCACCTGAAGATGGGGAGGAACTGGTAAAAACCAATTCCATTGGTTTCTTACTTAAGATATAGGTGGTATTCGGGGATTCTGTCAACCCTCTAATATTGAATAAAACATTTTGAGTACTTGATTGTGTATTTTTTTCTGCGATGTAGGTCTACAGTGGGCATCAAATGGTCAAAGAGAGTGTTCCACTCAAATTATTGAAAACCACTAGTAATTCCCCTACTTTTAGAGAGGATTGCATATAACCAATTTAGTTAACGACCTGTGAAGATTTCACAGCAGCTACATTATAATTGTTTCAGAGTTGTCGTTCTCAGAGAAACCCATCCTTTTGTCTAACTGATGCACTCCCCACTGTACTTTTTCCACCTTAATCAGCTGACTACCCTTCAGAAAGCCGAAAAATCTGAGTCCTTCTAATGCAGTGGCTTTCAACAATAATTATTGAGAAGTATATTATTATTGAGAATTATTGAGAATGTAATATTGTTACTATTTTTCCTGGGGCAGCAACAGCAGCTTCATCTGGGAGTTCGTTAGAAATGCAAATTCTTGGGACCTGCTGAATCTGAAACTTTCCAACAAGTTCATATTTTGGTATTTCTCTTCTGAGCCCTCTGAATTCTGACATTCTTTCCTAATTTGAAGCCCAAAACTAGGTAGCTCCTCTGTGTAAGCAAGTTCTGGCCATATTGGGTAGTATCATGAGATGACTGCTTATAATTTGGTTTTTTATTTGTTTTTAAAATTACACTGCTGTCTTGCTGGTTTATACTCTCTCTGTTACCTATTATTATTCCAAGGTGTTTTTTTTCCTTCTTTCTTTCTAACATGATTGAGCACAGCTGGGCTTTCTTCATATTTATATGATTTCTTTTTTACTTCTGTAGTTTACTGCCTTACTATTTTCATTTGGTCTTTTGTTTATTTCTCTTAACTGTCTAATTTGCTAGGGTCATTTTGAATTCTGACCCTCGCTTTGAGTTTTATTTCTTAGTTTGACTTTGCACAATGAAGAAAACAATGTTTCACATTCTGGGGTGTAGATGATAGTGTAGAACTCAAACTTAACTAATTATTGTTTTGCTTGTTCTGATACCATAGTACAAATATGTTTTCTTTTCATCAGTGGGATGGGGCGTTAAATGTGCAGCTCTAAAAAAGTTATTTTGCTGCTTTTGTTATCCTCTATCTTTACCTTTTCTCAAAATTGTGTTCTTAACAAAAACAAACAAACAAACAAAAACCAAACAAAAAAAGAGTTTTACTTTTTCATGTGATAGCTTGCTAAAACATTCTGTTAGGTTAAACTAATACTTTATAAAATCAGCAAGATCTTTGATATTTGGATTTCTTGCAATTATTCCATGACTTTTTCATAGAAACTAACATTTCCATGAGGCATGAAAAGCTAACGTGATTAAGGTCATGCAGCTATTTAGTAGCAGAACCTTAAGTAAAATCCATGGATTCTGATCCCCACCCTGGGTACTTCCCATAATCCACCTTGTCAATTTGCATCTACCTAAAGACCCATACTAAGTTCATTATTTTATAGGTGTTGAGCCTGTGTTTATTTGCCTCAGGGCTTACTAACTGGAAAGTTCTAATATTTCGTCTATCCATATGAGAATTTTACTTGTTAGCCATTTTAATTGCTATAATTCAGTTGGAACACATCCACAGAGAACTTACTTTGTGGCAGGTGCTTTGGAATATGTAATAGCAACAGTTTGCGTGTGATTGAATAACTGCAAACCCTCTCACATGTACTTATCTCATTTATCCCTTGCTGCATGTAGCATGTGATGTAGGCAGGGCTTAGGTTCAAGCCCACAATTTTGTCTTACTTCTTTTTTTATTTTATCAAGAATTTTCAGACAGAACTGCTTTAAAACCATCTCACATACAGACTTGTTTTTCTTCCTGTGAAAGGTTTTTCCAGTCTGCCTTGTTGATGATCTTAACCTTATATCTCATGACCTAGAAAGAAAAGGCATAAGGGTCAAAGGGCATCAAATAATTGCCTTTCTTTTTTTACAAAACATTAATAGTTATAATTATATGAAAATTAAGGACTTCTTTTAATCAAGAGATCCCATAAAGAGAATGAAAAGTCTAGCCACAAACCTGAAGAAGGTATCAGTAACCATATAACCTCCATAGGATTAGTAGCCAGAATATATAAAGAACACAAATCAAGAAGAAAAAGACAAATATTCCGATAAAAAAAAGGGCAAATGACAGAAATAAGAATTTCATAGTAGAGGAAACATAAGTTATTATTAAACAATAAAAAGTTGATCTAAAAGGTGATGATGAAAACATAATTTAAGACAGCAATGAGATGCCATTGTATACACACTGGACTGGCCTAAATTAAGAGTCTGATAATCCCAAGTGCTGGACATTATGTGGAATAATGGGAACTCAAAAATAGCTGGTAAGAATGTAGCATGACACAACCACTTTGAAAATAATATGGCTCTATTTTGTAAAGCTGATCTTGTACCTACCCTATAAACAAGCACTTTAAAGGCATATAACCTAGAGAAAATTTTGTATGTGTTTGTAGTACCAAAAACTGGAAAATATCCAAAAGTCCATTGGTAAAACAGAAGATAAATGCGTTGTTGCATGTTCATACAACGCACTATTTTTTTTTTTTTTTTTTGTATGTGGATAGTTTCCTGGCCGGGAATCGAACCCAGGCTGCAGCACTGACAGTGCCAGTGACGAAACCTTAAGCCACTACACCACCAGGGAACTCCCCCGGGTTTATTTTTATTTATTTATTTATTTATTTCATACAACGCACTATTGAGTAGCAGTGAAAATGTATAAATAACAGTTACATGCGATACTATATATAAATCTTGAAAATATGAGGGCTGTCCAGAAAGAATTCAGCCCTAAATGCCTCTATTTTTCATAATGTTTGGATCTTTCCGGACAGCCCTTGTATAATATTGAGTAAAAAAAAAAAAGGTCAAGAATATTATGTTATATATTCTATTTTATAGCATTTAAAACACAAATAAAACCCAATAATCTCTTATTTAGCAGTGCAAACCCATGTGAGAAAACTATCTTAAAAATGCAAGTGGTTGTTTCTGAGAACGAGGAGGAAGCGGGTGCACTTAGTGAGGCGCATACAGATTTGAGAGGATCGTTACTCTTTTAGACCTGATGCCAGCCGACAGATTCACATGAGTTTTTCTTGTGATGATGATTCACATTTTAAAAGAATGTTGCTTATATTCTTCTGGACGTATTATGTATTCATAATACATTTCTTTTTAAAAAGTAAATTGATTGTTTTCCTATAGTCAAAGAACAACACATGAGCTTCATTTATGTGACAGTGTGAGGCCTTCAGTTCTTTCCGTGGTTACTACCTAACCTAGCGGTGATCCTTTCCCGCAGTGTCCTTGGCTTCTCTGTGTGGCCTGAAGCGTGAGGAGGAGAGCTGTGAATCCTCCGGCCACACCTATGTGCAGTGTGATTTGACGGTTGCTGTGGGATCAGCGAGACTGCCTGAATTATGGCCTTACCTCTACATCTGTGAAGAAAGTTCCCAATGCCTCTTTGCACCAGCCCACCGGACCAAGCCAGTCTTTCCGTCATTCTCAGGTGTCTTCATCAGGTAACCCTGTACTTTCCTTCCATGACCTTCCCCACAAATGCATGGCCAGTGGCCTTTGGTGGAGGCATCAGGAATTGTATCAGCTGGGTGGACGTGGCCCCAGGGGGCCCACCACTCTTGGTGGGACCATTCCATTGTGCATTCCAGCCAGCCTGCATATCAAAGCATCTCCTGTCTTTTCAAGTGTTCAAGAGAACATCTAAAAAATCTGCCCAATAAACAGCCTGCTTTGTTCTTGCTTACATTTTAATATTTATCTTCCGATCCAAGGCAACATCTGGTGAATGCCAATGGGGAAAAAGATTAGACGTTATGAAAAACAGAAGGCTCTTTTCCCCTTTCCTTTTTCTTTTCTTTTCAAACAGATTCTCAAGTATGAGAAAAAAAGGCATAGAGAAATCCAGCAGATTGTACAATGTTTATTCAGAGGAAGTGGGGGCTGCACAGGTGGAATTACTATAGATCCAGGATTTAGAAGTCATAAGCTTATAAGGATTGTTTGAACTTATGAAAACAAACAAATACCACAACTTTCCAGGTAAAACCCACTTTTCTAAACAAAACAAAACAAAAACAAAAAAACATGTGACCATGTTTGTAACTCTGGATGGCCTTAATTTCCACAAGCATTTTTTCTCTATGCAGTATGATTTTTTTCATTTGTTAACAAGGTCTTGCCTCCTTCTTTACTTCTTATTTAGATGGAGTGTTTACCTCTGATGATTTAATGAAGGCCTATTTTCCCATTAAAAAATAAAACAAAATCAATTACCCAGAAGGAAGGAGTTAACCAGCCCTTTTCACAGCACTTTTCAGTGTCCTGAGACAGTCCGTGTTTGCCTATGAGTTTGCCACCAGAGGTCTGTGTTTAGTCCCAGGAGCCTCCTTGGCGGGCTGCTTTCTAGAAGAACATGAAGAACCCTGTGTAAGTCACATTGGAAACTGGGTCCTAGAGGCACACTCGGGTGAGAATGGATTTCAGTGCTGCTGGGCATCAAGAAATAGTAATACTTGTCAGCCATTCCTGTCTCCATGGAATCCGTGGACTTTATGTAGAGTTCCCCCAAACCATTCCTTTGGAGTTCTTCCTTGCCCTTCCTATTCACTTTAGAAAGTGGCCGAGGCAACTGAACCTCTGACCCCATTATTGCCCTGACAACAAATAAACACATTAAAAGCAAAACAAAACAAAACAAAACAAAAATTATGCTCTTATCTACTAATACCATTTTGAAAGTGCTACTCAATGTTTTGGATATTGAAACATGCAAAAGTGGGTGTGTTTTCTTGAGTTAGAATAAAAGTAAGTGTGCTGTGAGTTAAATAAAGTTTATGCTTCATGTTAAGCGTCAGGGGAGCCAGCACTGCTCATTCCTGCCAGTGAGAAGAACATTAGTGCAGGCTACAGAGGACTGACACTTTGACAATAGGCGCTTATAACCTTATAATTCTACACAGTTGGAGACCCAGCAATTTCATTTTGAGTGTTGTATTTTAAGGAAACAGTTAGAAATATGTAATATTTATGAAAAACCTGTGTTCTTTGAAATTTTTAGGTATAATAATAAAATTGATGTGAAATGTGTTGAATAATAAAGAATGCATTAAAATGATAATGTGCTAAGAAACCTTAAAAAAATCATGTTGCAGAATATTTAACCAATGAGAAAATGCTTACAATATATTAAGTGAAAGGTACAGGTCACAACATATTGTATCAATTTAATCCTAATGGTTTAAATGATATATTTGTACACACATATACTAGGTAATTAGAGGAAAGACTTTAAGTATGTATTCTAAAATATTGATAGTGTGTATTTCTAGGTGGCTGTAGTACTGATCATATTTATTTTTATTATTGAGTTTTTAGGTATCTTGTTCAGTGAGTGTGTACTAATTTAATAACCAGAAAACATCCTATAAATTATACAAGGAACATTAACAAAATCACGTGCCAAATGGCTAAACTTGGTTCCTCTTAAAATTATGTGTGTGAACTCAGAGAACTACCTCCAGGATCTTTGCAAGGAACCTGTTTCCATGAAATGCTTTCTCCCTCTGCCAGCCACTACCACTATGGATCTGATGTAATTTGTTAAAGGTAGACATGTGTATCTGTGGCAAAAATATGCCCAGTTTTCCACTCATCCATTCCTCATCCTACTATCCATCCAGTGTTTATCAGGTCCTTACTATGTTCTGGGTCCTGTGTCAAGAGCTGGTGACTCACTGGTGAATTGGTAGAAAAGTCCTTGCCCGTAAGTGTAGAGGAGAAAGCCAGAAAATTAAAAAAAAAAATCACATGCTGTGATAAGGGCTATAAAGTGATAAGAAATGGATGAGGGCTACTTTCCACAACTTGCTCAGAGGAGGCTTCTCTGAAGAAGTGTTTTTTATGCTGAGCTAAGGGAGAAGAAGGTGTCACTATGGAAAGCCAGGCAGTAGGGGTAGCAAATGCTAAGGACCCATCACATTTTATGAAATACCAGAGGCCAGAAGGGAAGTAGAGTGAGAAGGAGAGAAAGTGGCTCTAGATGAGCTTGGGGAGATATGTAAGGCCATATTCAGGAGTTTTGATTGTATTCTAAGACCAGATTAAGTCACATAGTCAAGTCATGGCAGTGCCAGGGCTAGAACCCAAGACTTCTGACTCACAATGTACTTAGCACGAAGCCATGATGTCAGCCTCAGCCAGGAGAACCTTGACTGAGCTGTGTGGGTTCATAAGAAGCAATTTCAGGCTAAGTGAGGGAACTAGGAGGACTCCGAGTGTCTTTATTGCCTCTCTTAGAGAGTGTGTATGGAAAGATTACCTGCTTACTTGTGGATCTGATCAGACCAACTGAAAGAGCAATAGATTAGGGGTCAGGAGAATGAGGTGCTAGACTTGTCTTTGCTATCATCTAGACCAAAATTTTTTACCACGTTCTCTTCACAATAAATATTTGTGTACATGTGTGTGTATATGCACGTCCGTATCATCTGTATCTATCTATTTACATGTACACACATGTTTATATTTATATCTAAAACTGGCCAACTGCACTACTTAATCCATAGGAGTATTGTGGAAGAAAACAGGAAATAGTAGCTATATTAAGAAACTTGGAGATGTTGTAAATGTTAGACCATTTTTGATATCCCGGTGTTCTACTGATTTTGATATAGCTTTTTAGTGAAAAAATTCTCTAGTGAGATAACTAGGGACAAATACAAATAAGAACGATGAGCTAAAGCTTATAAAGCAGGCTGAGCCTACAGAAAGGGGTTTTAACTCTTTCAGACAAGAGTAACATGGTTGGGAGCGATAGTGCATTGCTACAGACAACCGAAAGGAAGAAGTGACTTACCTAATTCTACTCTAACCTGTGCTGACAAAGAGCCTAGAAGGGCCGGAGGAAGGCTCGTTATGAGGGTGGAAACCAAAGACCAACGAAGGTTGTAAAGGAAGGTGGTCATGCCTTGCCTTAAGTTCCAGTCAGTGCCCCAGATCACGCAGATACTGAGTACCAAAACCTTGCTCATTCAGTCGAGCATCACTGCTGGTAATGGACAGGAGAGGAGGGCACATATCAGACGGAGATGATGGGCAAATATTCTTTCACTTGCCTAAAGAGGGAAAAAGGGTAATTCTGGAAATTTAGACATCTAAGCTTGTGTTATCCCCAACAATGTTGTAGAATGAGTCATTAATCAGATGGTTTGGGAGCCTTAGTAACTGTCTGGGGACTGATTCACGAGGAACGTCGTGGTGTGGTAAACCAACTTCCTTTCCTTTCTGATGAATTTAAAAGTGATTTACGACAGAAATATAGAGGGGGAGCATCTTAGACTATTCCAAATATCCTCCCTACCCACAGTAGCAAAAGAAAGTTTCTAACTGCAGAGCTCAAGGTGGCCTGACAGAAACATCAAGTTGCTTTGAAGTCAGGGGCTTTATTTAAAAAGTCCATGAGAATTTTGCATGCTAGTCCATCATATTTCCATGTTTGTCTAAATATTATGTTACAGTTTAATTTAAAAGTTAAATTAGTTTCTCTTTTCTTTACGAATCTTGGAGTGCAGCTGACACTCCAGGAGCAAATGCTGTATTTATCCAATGGCTATGTCTACCCTATGGATGATGGCTCAGCTACATGGATCTGTAGCTACACTGTAGGCTCCAGATTCAATATTTATTTGAGCAATGGGTCCACATGACTGAGATGACATGTAACAATAATGAATGTAAATTCCCACATTTACATTTTAACAATAATACCACCAACATGACTACCACCAAAAACTATAACAAGAACTGCCTTTACCTGAGACTTAATGTGTGCCAGATTCTGTGCAAATCATTTTGTAAGCTTTATTTCACTTCATCGCCTCTATGTAATAGGCACTCGATGGTTAGTAACTCCATTTTATGAGCATGGAAATCAAAGTTTAGAGAGTCATGTCTTCACAGTGTCCCATAGATGGTAAGTATCTGCTCAGCGATTCAAATTTAGCTGGTCTGCTTCCAAGCCTGACTAACCTCTGCATGCTAATGCTTCTCAGAAATTCAGTTGAACAAATACAGCATGGTGACCTCCTCAGGTAATTGCAGCTCTCAAACTTTGAGTTTACCACCATCTGAATTTAAGCATGGGGGCTATAAAAGCTGCACAGTGTTAGGTGCCATGAGAGGAAAGGCACAGATAAAGGGAGACCAGAACCCTAGTGGTCAGCCCAAACCATGTGCATTCAGTTGAGACCCATGACATTAACATACTGGCAATCTGTAGTAGGTCTAGAGGAGAGTGGGTATGAAAGTCATATGTTGGGTGGATAAGAAGCTGGGAATATTTTAGCATAAAGAAAAGCAGGTTAAGCAGATGTGGTAGTTATCCTGCTCATTATTTTTAGCAAATTGTGGGAGCAACCATTCTGACATTGATTTGAAAAAAAAATGCGCTCTACTTCGACATGATGTAGCTTCTCAGGCAGTGAACTTTTGCCCTTTCCACCACTCTTCTGGTCTTCCCATGGGATCTGTCATCTTCATGGCTGGCGTTCAATCAGCATCTCAGAAACAGAGAGTACTGCTCTAGGAGACAGGACACCTAGGTTCTAATCTTGGAGCTGCCATACTTTTGTGTTTGACTTGATGCAAATCCTCTGGTCTCTTTGGGTGACAGTTTCTTACACCTCCGCCTACTTTATTGGCTGAAATGAGATCATACATATGAAATTGTTGAAAAGCATATAATACTATGCATTATTATTACTAATAATCTTGGAGTTAGTTGTAACAATGCCTAAAGCCAGAATTATTGTTGAATAAATATCACACCTGTTGGAGACAATCCCCTGCAATAGCCATGCTCTCATCTCCTCTAGACTTTCTGTAATGCTGTTTTTCATTTTAAATGCAGTCTGGCTTCTCTCCTTAAAGGAAGAGGACATGGAAAGTGAGTGGCTGGTAGTATAACTGGCACATATATCGAATCTCCTTAGTCTGGGCTGTTAAGTAAGTTTAATTAATTTACTAAGTTAATGTTCCACTGCTAGTAACTGAGGCTCATTGCCATCAGCTGGGGAGAGGGAATTGCAAGCCTAAATGAGCTCATTTTTTCACAGTTGGAATTAGGGACCAGTTAGCCAGTTGTGTGGGTTTTCCAATTTCTCCATCTGCCCTGGGGGGGATTCAGGCAATTCACTCCCCCAACACTAAGTGTGAGTAAGGACAGGAAGAGGGAAGGAGTAAAAAACCCCCCAAAAAGAAAACCTCTCTCGATCATTTGCTTCCATTTTTGGAACTAGAAGTATTGTTTGCACATTGCTTGTCATGTTGGGCTTGGAGAAGCTTTTGCTAATGTTAATAGATTTAAAAAAGAGAAAGGCCTCAGTGAAAGATATTTACCATGTGCATTTTCATTGCAGGGTGTGCAGATAAAGGGAAAACAAATAAACAATAAAAGAATGGAAACAAAATTACAGAAATTTGCAAAATTTGACAAATGGTGGCCTGTAGTTGCCACAAGCTAATGGCTTGCAATGATTAATAAGAGTAAAAATAATTGCATTTCATTAAGATTGATGACACCCCATTTAACCTCCCCTCTCGTTTCAGCCCTAAAGTGGAAAGAGATGAAGTTCTCATCTATAATAGCTCCTGTAACATTACCATGGAAACTGAGGCAAAGATGGAGTGTGAGACGCCTAATCAGCCAATTACCGCCAAGATTACTGAGATACGAAAAAGCTGGGGCCAGAACACGCAGGTATAATCAAATCTTTTTTACAGACTGATTCAAACAGCTCAAATTAAATTTGTAATATTGTGTACATTGAAAAAACAATTTAGCCCAAATGGCAGCGATATATAATATTAAATGCTCTCAAACTTTGAGGAGCTGGTCTAATGCACAACATCTGAATTCATAGTTAACTATAGTTAATCATATATTTTCTCAAAAACAAATGAGTGCTGCCTGGGCTCTTTTAAAGCAAATTTTGAACAGATAATCTCAGCATTTCGTCCTGCTTTCTGTGTGCATGTTTAAAAGGGGCTTTCTGTGGTTTATTTCTTCATGAAATAAAGGGCCTACGATTTAACCAAGCCCTTCTGGAAGGTTTCCAAATCACTCAGCCGTCCTCCGTTGGTGGGATGGCAGTGTTTGCTGGGCTGTCTGGTTCATCGCTGTTCTGCGGAGAGCAGAATGGAAACTTCCGCTTTTGAGGACATTACATAAAAATTAGGACTGAAAAGGACTTCAGGGTCACTTCGTCTAGCCTCTTTACCTCATTTCATCTGTTTTGAAAACATACCACTCCCTTCAAGTGGCTGTTCTAAGATGTCTTTTTAAAAGTCCCCAGCGAGAGATTCCCCAGCCTCCCCAGGGTGTTTTGTGAATTGAAATTAGCGGCTAAGGGCTCTTTGGAAATACATCATAATCTTTTACAACTCTCCTAGCTTCCCCTGATACACATAAAAAATAGTATTTCTTGAGCACCTACTCCCTTAGGTGCCTTTCTCTTTATGAAAGCAATTCTCAGATTTTTCTCTTTTGTCTCTTTCATTTGGAACAAACATTTATTGAGTGCCTGTTATCTGCCACACACCATACCAGATTCTCTTGTGAAAGCTGCTTCAGTCAAACCCTCCGAATCCTAAACTGAAGTTGCTATCTGAGGGACTTCAGGCAAGTTATCTAATCTCTCTGTGCTTCAAACTTCTCATGTGTAAAGTGGGGTAGGAATAGCATCCACCTCAACAGCGTTGGTGTGAGGAGGCTAAGACATGAGCAATGGAGAAATGCATCTCACAGAGTTTACCTGCCCCATGTTAGCCATTATGGGCGGTGCTGGTTTGCTAGTAGTGGTGTTAGGAATTTATACAGAATTATGTCTCTGGAGTGCTTGCTGTTTTGATGAGATCATTTCACTTCTTAAATTGTCTTTAATTTTTCACTATCTCAAAAATGAATTTTGAATTTTTTGAAGCTTAAATGCCTTAGTCATCTTTAAATATTTATGCATTATGTATTTATTGAATTTCAGCCATGTTCAAGGTCTTCTGCCACACTCTGAAGGACATAAACAATATGGGAAGAGACACCCCCACCCCCACCCGCCACACACACACACACACACACACACACACACACATGCCTTTAGGGGATAGAGGGGAGAGAGAACAGGTATGCAAGTAGGTAAGCTTTAAAGAAGGACGCGAAGAGTAAATTCATCATGGTTGGATGGGAAGTTGGACATCATCTAGACCAGCCCCCTCATTTAAGAGATGAGTTAACTGAGGTCCATAAAGAAAGGTGACCTAAAAAAGATGTCACACACTAGGAATTTGGCATCATAACCCATGTGGCCATAAATCACTGTGAGGGAAGTAAGTCATTTAATCTTCGAAACCAAAGGGGCATGTCTGTCAAAACCTACTAAGACAGTGTTGAGGAGGCTCCAGTCCTGGGATGTCTTGTTACCCTGTCAATGTTGGGGTGTCTGTTTTCCCTCTTTGGGCCTGTGAACATGGCACCTGTATTAGGATACGGAATTGCCTAATCTAGACTTGGCCTGGGCAAAATCCAACACTTCCAGGTGCTTAATTGAAACTAGAATCCAGGTCTCCAGCTTCAAGTACTATGTGAGAATCGTGGAAAACTAGTTCCTTCAACTTGTATTAAAACAAAAAGAAACAAAACACCCAGTGGCCCTCCTAGGATATAAGCTTTTTGAAATGAGAAATGCTGCTGTTTCCCAATGCTGAGAACTGTGTGTAGTACACAGCAGATCTCATTAAAAATATTGAATGGATAAATGGATTTATAATGGAATGAATACATTATGGTCATCTTTCATTTAAGGCATTTTTTTCCTCTTCAGAAGTCATTGATTATGCCTACTATGTATCAGACACTGTGATACCCTGACATAAGAGAAGAGATATTATAAAAAGAAAATCTAAAAGAGTGCTAGGAAACATAATTGGGTGCTGTAAGACAACCAGAGGTTTGGAGGGATTCCTGAAGGACAAATAGCAGGTCACGATGGATGGTAGAGAAACCACGGCTCAAAAAAACACAACACAAAGCAAGTTCATAGAAAACTATGTAGAGTACCGCTGTGCTTTTCCATGGAGCTCTGAGAGAAGGTCCAAGCCTAAGAGCCAGAAAGGGCAGCTGTTAGGATAAGCGATGAGAGGGTTGCTTGGGGAACTCTCAGGGCAGTATTTCCCCTCCTGCTCTCTCTCCCACTTTCTCTGTCCCTGTGTCCACACTGTGGTTAGATTGGTGGCTCTCAAGATGAAGTCTTAACAGCAGCTCATGGAACAAAGAGGGATTATTTGTCTGGGGAACCGCAGATGGGTGTGGCCCCTTGTGGATGTTAGGGCTGATGTTTAACTCAGCCAAACCCTAGGTGACTCGACCCCGGGACAGACTCAGGGAAGGAAGAAGGGACAGGAAAAGCAGCTTTCTCCTTATTTCTGCCTCCAAGAATTCCTTTCCTTTTACTCTACCCACCTAGACATTTTACCTGCTAAACTCAGTTGTGATAACGCGAAGAGATTTCTCTGAACATCTGATCTACCATATTCATGGTAAAGAAGCCCGAAACAATGCAAGTTACCAGGGAAATGATTTAAAACCTAGGATTCTATACCCAGTCAAACAGTATTTAGAGTAAGAACAAAATAAAGTCATGTAAAACAGTATAAAAAATTCAGAAAGTTTATCATCTTGTATATTCTTTGACAAATGATATACGCTGGCAAGCTGCAAAAATGAAACAGGAGTTCCCTGATGGTGTAGCGGCTTAAGGCTTCGGCGCTGGTGCTGTCAGCGCTGCGGCCTGGGTTCGATTCCCAGTCAGGGAGCTACCCACATACCAAAAAGCAAAAAAAAAAAAAAAAAAAAAAAAAAAAAAAAAAAAAAAAAAAAAAAAAAAAAAAAAAAAAAAAAAAAAAAAAAAAAAAAAAAAAAAAAAAAAA
>PVJL010013625.1:0-22265 GCA_004026885.1 Lyroderma lyra
TTGCACACACATGTACACACACGCGCGCACATGCACATGTACACACACATGCACATACATGCACACATGTGCACACAGCTGCGCACACATGTACACATGCATACACATGCACATGTGCACACAGGCACATAAGCACACACATGCACGCACACATGCACACACATGCACACATGTGCACACACATACACAGGTGCACACAAGTGCACATGCACACAGGTGCACACACATATGCACATGCATGCACACGTGCACACAGGCAGATAAGCGCACACATACCTGCACGCACATGCACACATGTGCATGCACATACACAGGTGCACACATGCGCATGACAAGTAGAGATTGGGGTACACTTGCACAGGACAAAGCTCACTCTGAAGGTCTAATGCAAAGTTATCACTGAACACTTTTGCTTCCAGGCATGTCCTGGGCTGTGGCGACAAGCCCTCCCCCAACAAACCCCACAACCTCTGGCCTCTGCCTGTGGGCTTCCACCCCGGGGGTGTTAGTTACTGTCACTGAGTGGTGACGGTGTCACTTGGGGCTGCTGCAGGCATGGGTGTGTTCCCAGGGGATGCGGGCCGGTGGGGCCTGGCGGCGGTGCTCAGGGCCGGCGTGACAAGCATGGGAGGGACCTGGGTAGCTCAGAACCAGGCGGTTCCCAAGCCTTCGGGAAGATTAGGACGCAGGCTCCGCAGCCAGCACCAGCACCCGGGCCGCCTCCCAGCCGATGATTTCCACGGGCAAATGTGCAGGTCTGCACGGAGGCACTCATTATCTCCCACTTACTCATCCTCTCTAAGCGTTTCTGCCGGCTGGGTAATTAGAGACACGGGGTTTTACGGGGATTACGGGGGCAGCGAACCCCCCGCCGTGTGCCTGCGGGAGCTGACCCTGGTCCTGACGGGGCGCTCGCAGCGTGCTGGGAGGTGGCCGCACACCGTCCTGGTGACGACTGCCTCCCGCCCACTGTGGAACTGAGGAGACCCGGAGCGACGGCCTGGGGTGCCCCTGCCCTCATGTGTCATGTGGGGTTCACATGGCAGCCCGCGTCCCCAGGCACACCAGCAAGGGCGGGCTCTCCCGCGCAGCCCCAGGGTGCCCCGACCTGAAACACAGTCCTCAGTGGCCCCATTGGTCCCTTCCTTGTGGATGGGCCTGCAGAGCTGAATGGATGGCGCGTCCCTTCTCTGATTAGATTACAGAGACCGGCTCCCACCGCGTCAACGCTGACTCTCACTGACCTCTGGGCTGGCAGCCATGCTGACGTGGGAGACGCCCCTGGACCCCTGGGCAAAGGACTGAGGGTGGGGTTTCCTGACACGCTGCCCCGGAACCTACATGCCCCCACGCTGCCCACCGCTGTCCAAACCCTTGCATGCCCCGTCCCCAGACGCTCGTGTCCCCTCCCACCTCGGACCCTCGTGTCCCCTTCCCCCTTGGAACCTCATGTGTCCCCTCTCCCCTTGGATCCTCGTGTACCCCCTACCTCGGACCCTCGCGTCCCTCTCACCTTGAACCCTCATGTCCCCTCCCACCTCGGACCCTCGTATGGGTCCCATCTCTCTGTCCCCCACGGTCCGTCTACGATGACGTATCAAGCACACGAACTACATGGAGCCCGTTTGTAACTGCGTACTGTGCCCTGACGAGTGCTGCAGCTCTAATTCACCGATGTCTTTACTTGTGGGCACAGCTGCCTTGAAACAGTCAGGAAAGCACCTCCCGCCGTCTTACCGGACTTTGGGCTGGGACTGAGGCGGCCGCGGGGGCCGAGAGCAGGAGGGGCCGAGGCGCAGGGAGAGCTCTCCCCGCGGGCCGGCGGGGTTGGCTGCAGAGTGGCCGTCTGGAAGGAAGGGGCAGGGACCCCGGGCAGCGGCAGCAGCGCTCCCCGGATGGAAACGAAACGCTGGGCCCGGGAGGCAGGCCTGGGGCAGCGCGGGTGGACACAGCGTTGGGTCCCTCCGTTCCCACATGCCGCAGTGCTGTCTCCTGCGCTCCGTCTGCCCTGGCGGAGCTGCTTGGACTGAACCTCCCTGCGTTACTGGGTCCTGGTCCCTCTGTGCATGCTGTCACATCCGATTCAACCCCAGGAGGTGACCGTAACATGACGCAAGGGTGTCCTGTGTGTCCACATCATTGCCCGGGGTCCCCTGTTCGGGCCCCGGGGAAGCTCCTCACGGCCTTCTTTCCTGAGCGCCTGGAGTGACATGAGCTTGCGGAAATGGCGCACCTGGGGACACGTCACAGCTCCTTCTGTGTTTTGGCTGTGGGTACCCTCAGAATTGAACCTACGGCCCTGGCTTAAACGCTGTGTGAGACCCACAGCACACGCCCCCACGCCCCCTCGCCTGCCGGTCCCGCGTGCATGCGCACCCACGACACACACGCATTTCTCCGTGTGTTTTCAACTGAATCACTGGGTGTCCCTTTTGGGAAAATGTGAGGTGTAAGCTCCACGAGGACACAAGGACATAGTTTGTCCCCAGCCCCGTTCCTGACTGTGGTCATATGATAAAGGGGGTGGAGTTGGGGCTGGGTGATGGTGCCCCCAACCCCCTGGAGCCCCAATATTCGGTGTCCTCAGGGCTCAAGTGAGGTGAGAGCTCCCAGGTGCAAATGCGTGTCCCTGTGTCCCTGGGAAGGCAGATGTCGGGCTGTGACGAGGCGCATTCGTGCTGAGTCTGAAGAACGCTCCAAGAACTGTAATGAGGGCGCTGCTGATTGCAGACTGCTCCAAAATGCAACGACGGGGACATATGATGCAGATGGGGACCGAGAGGAGCGGCCACAGCTCCCAGCTGGAGAGCACGGGAGAGGTCTGCACGAGGACCTGGTCACGGTGGGCAGGGGGGCGCAGGGTGGGGGCGTTCCTGCCCGAGGACGTGTGTCCCCTCCTGCAGGGGCTGCTGGGTCCAGGGAGCCTGGAGGATGTTCTGGGTGGGAGCTGGACACAACAGAGGCAGGTGTCACATCAGGCGAGCCCACAGGGGAGAGGGGCCAGGACAGGGGGTTGTGACTTCTGCCCTACCCAGGTGACACCCCCACTGCCGCTATCTCCTGTGTGACTCTCATATTCAATAAACGTAGTAAAGACAGACCTGTTTCCACTCATTCTGACATGGGGGGGGGGCTTCTCTCAACCCCCGAGCTGCAGTGATACCGACGCTGATAGAGACGGATGTTTATGCTCATACTGACGCTGACAGCTCACAACTGATGCTCACACTAATGCTGATAGCTAATAACCAATACTCATACTAATGCTGATAGGTAATAACTAATATTAATACTGATAATGGCAGCTAATAACTAATGCTCATACTGACATTGATAGCCAATAACTAATGCTATTAATAATGCCAATGCTGGTAGCTAATAACGAATGCTAATACTGATAGCTAATAACTAATGCTAATACTGATAGCTAATAGTTAATGCTAACCTTAATGTTAATGCTACTGCTGATACTGATACTAATACTAATGCTCACAGTAATATTAACACTAATGCTGATTCTCGCACTGATGCTAACAAATACTAATGCTAATAGCTAATGCTGATACAAACACTAATGCTAACGGTCAGTGTTAATACTAATTCTAACACTAGTGCTGGTACTAACACTGACCGCTCACGCCAACACTGATACCGACGTAACCCCAGTGCAAACCACAGCTACGCACTGCGCAGTTCTTGCTATGTGCACGCAGCGTACGGAGCCTTTCCCCCGACAACAGCCCCTCGGGGTCTGTGACCACTTACAGCGCAGCAGGGCGAAGTGCAGGGAGGTCACACACTTGAGCCACACATCTGACAATCAGACTCTGGTCCCAGCTGAGTGGCTGGGCGCCTTGAGCAGTTTGGTGGCAGGAAATTGGGAATTTCACCCCTCCCCCATATCTGTCCACAGTCCCCTCGGGAGGCAGGTACTTAATGTCTCCAGGGGTCAGTTTGGGGCCAGAACTAGTGGCCCCAAACCCTGTCCCCAGTGGGGCGTGGCGCCCTCACTGCCTTTGCTGGGCCACCACCCAGACAACACTAGATGTCCTGTGCCAGCTGTCATCGCACAGCCGCAAGACCAGAGCACAGTCTTGGCAGATGCTGGGGACTCCAGGTGGCCTGCAAGGGCAGGTGATTCTAGCGTCAGCTCCGTGCCCTGAGCTCTGACAACAGCTCCAGCAGTGGCACGGACATTGGCCTGATTTGCCGAGGAGCATGCGTGTGTCCCCTGTTTCTGTGACACTCTCAGTCATCCCAGCTGGAGTCCAGGGTGGGCTGGAGAGGACATGCTCATGGAGCTGCTGCTCAGCTTCAGTCATACATCCGAACATTTCCATTTGTCATCAGAGGGGGTGACTTAGCTCACGCCAGCACCGTGACAGGGGAGCCTGTGAGCAGGGCTGTGGGGTTCTGACAGAGGGAGAGGGCTAAGGTAGCAGGTGATGCTGCTGTCCCTGAGGAGGTGGCCACCAGGCACACGGGGCAGGGACACCAGGCTGGGCAGCTGGCTCAGGCATGCAGCAATCATCCAGCTGAGGTGACAAGCAGGTTTAGTCCCGCCACCCAACTCCAGCTCCTCAAGGGACCGCCCTGTCACCAGGACACTGATGGCTCTGTACAGGGATGCTTGTGTCTCTCCTACTGTGTGTGTGTGTCTGTCTCTGTGGGGGGGGGCATGTGTGTCTGTGTGTGTACATATGTGTATATGCCGTGTATGTGTGTATATGTGTGTGTGGTGCGTGTGTGTACATATCTGCGTGGTGTGTGTGCACACATATCTGTGTGGTGTGTGTGTGTGTGTGTGTGTGTGTGCATGCCCTGTGTGTGGTGTGTGTGGGGGTGTTTCTGTGTGTATATATGTGTATATGCCGTGTGTATATGTGTGTGTGTTGTATGTGCACTTGACTGTGTGCTGTGTGTGGCGGTGCTGTGTGTGGCGGTGCTGTGTGAGGTGCGTCTCTGCGTGCATGCGTGCTGCAGGTGAGTGTGCACAAGGACACAGTGAGGAGGCGGCGCCGGCTCCCACACCGCCATGCAGGAGGGCGGGGCCTGGGGGCAGTACGGGGCGCCCGGCCCAGGTGGGCACGGCCGCTGCGGGGCACGACGGGCGAGGCGGCACCGTCCAGGTCACCCGCGGGCCCGCGAGGCTCTGCGTCAGGGAGCTGGAGGGTTCACTTCAGGTGATGCGCGCGCAGCCCCGCCCGAGGAGGCGGCGGCCGTGGGGCCTGCCAGGGCTGTTGTCCTCAGTCGCGATGTAGGTCACAGCTCCCTCAGATTGGCTGTTGCCGTGGCAACCAGAGCTGCTGCCTCTGCACAGGGACGGGGACGCTATTCCTCAAGGTGAGAGAACAGCCAGAATCCTAGAAAAGGTGGCCCCCGCCCCGGCAGCCCCCAAAGAGCAGGCACCGCGCGATCTCATTTTCTCAGAGATGGAAATGTCAGCCTCCGCCTTCCTGGAGGGCGTCGGGAACTAAATATAACCGGCGCGCCGGGGTCTCGGGAAATCAAATTAGTGTGAGCGCATCGGGGCCGACGCGCGTCCCCTCCCGGGGCAGCTGGCGGCTGGGCACGCGGGGAGGGGAACGCCCCGCCCACCCGGCACGGCCTCCTGCCGCCTCCGGCCACGCCCACGGGAAGGGACACGCCCCGCGCACCTGGAAGGCCTCCTGTCAGCTCGGGCCACGCCCATGACGAGGGACACGCCCCGCCCACCTGGCACACCTCCTGCCGGCTGGGGCCACGCCCACGGCGCCCACTTCCCAGACGGCCATCTGCTTGCAGCTGGGACGCCGGGGCCAGCCCCCTGCAGGGAGCGGTGTGCCCATCCCCCCAGAGGCTCCCTGTGAGCTCTGCACTCCCAGAGGGACCTCACCTGGAGCTCTGACGCCACGACGTGGCATCCCCTGGAGCCTGGCGTGACTGCGCACGCGCCTCCAGGCCGGGCTGGCGTGAGGGCGTCCCGGGTCTAGTGCCTGAGCAGAGGACACAGGACAGGCTAACCGCGAGGGGTCCCGGGCAGTGCCGGAGGGCCTGGGACGTGCGGCCACAGACGGACAGGGCACAGAACAGGGGCTCCAGAGGGCTCCCCAAGTCGGAGGAGTCTAGCTCAGGACCCCACGGACCGTGCTCGCGCTGCAGGCTTGGTCATGTGCCGACCCTCAAGGCAGCGGCCGGTTACACCATCCCTGTGGTCACCGCCGGCACCACCAGCCAGAGGGCCCAGAGGTCAGTTGGAGCCCAGGCGTGCCGGGAGAACTCTAGATGCCCCAGTGCACACACGCTGTGTGGCCCGTCCCCTCGGGGTGGGGACTCCCGAGGTTAGGAAACGCTCTGCCGCAATGGCGGTGGGACATGCAGATGGAGTGCAGGCCCCTCTCCAGTTGACCTTGAGACCATTCAAAGGGCGGTGTCCTGGGTGGGCCTGACCCAGGGATCCCCCTGCTGGCCTCAGAGAAGCAACCCGCCCCGAGTTCCACGGCTGTGAGGAAATGAGTCCTCCCCAGCCATGTGAGATGGGCGGAGACCCCACACCTCGGGTGACACTGCACCCCTGGCCCAACCCCTGCGTGCAGCCTCCTGAGCCCCAGACTGGGCTCCCCGCTGAGCTGAGCCCAGACCCCCGGCCACGGGAAGGGCGAGCTGGGACGGGGGTGCTGCTTTCGGCTGCAGTGTGGGTGGCGATGTGTCCCACGGCCATCTGTGGAAGCAACACGCAGGCCCGTGTGCATCCCAGCCTGCGCCCTGGGGGGCGGGGGGCTGTCCCAGCGTCATCACTGCTGTGTGGTGGCCCGGGGAGGCCGAGGGACCACCCGCTGGCCCCACAGGAGCACGCGGTGGGGGGAAGGGCGGGCTCATCGCCAGGGTGCCCTCGAGCTCAGGGGTCAGGATGCTTTGGAGGAGTATCGAATGACGATGATTTATTCATTCGAGAGGCTCAAAATAGACTCACGGCTCCAGCCCTCCTGTCACGTTCGTCCTGGAGCCCGGGACCAAGCAGGCCGCACAGCCCCGGGCCAGTGGGCAAGTGTGCCCGGCGCCGGCATCGGCCAGCATCGCTCAGTAACAAACGGCCCCGGATCGCGGGGGCGCGTCCCAGCCGACGCCGGTGTCTACCTGCGTGACGTGTCCCCATCTCTGCATCTCGGAGGCGGGGCACAGGAAGGTCACACAGGGAAGTCTGGGTCCGGGCGGCCCCCCGCCGGCCCCCCGCCCCCCACCTGTGCACCATTAACCTCTGCGGCTCCTTCCAGCCACGAACTCGGGCAGGCCAGCAGGAGAAGCTTGCATGAAGGGAAGGAAGGGACGAGGCAGGTGACCCCATGGGAACCCCACGGGACAGGGGCAGTGGTCCTCTGACTGTGACACGGGGACCGGCACCCCACAGACCAAGTCGGGCACAACTGGGGCGGAGGCAACACGCGGACCGCAGTGGGTTAAGTCTCCCCTAAACGAAGAACGGCCCCTCAGCCCGGGAAGGTCCAGGTGGCAATGGAGGGGCGCGACCTGTGACGGGGACGCGTTTCCTGGCTCTGAGGGACTGAGTGCCCTGGACGTGGCCGAGTGGAGGCCAAAGAAGCCCTCACTGCTACGACGGAAAGTCCAGGCGACGGGCTTACACGGAGACGGCGTCTGATCACCCGGCGTAATGGGGGGAGGGACGCCGGGGGCCCTCGGTGCCTAGCACCCCCCGCCCGGTGCCGCCTCTCCCAGACGCCGAGTGGGAGGGCGACCAGCAGCAAAAGGCGCCTCCTCCGGACAGCGTGCCCTTTCCCAGCGGGAGGACACGTCCCCGGAGACACCCCGATTGTCCCCGTTGTGTGGTGTGCGACACGGACAGGATGGCTGGGGTCCTGGCAGCCAGCATTCACCCCGAGGGCCCGGAGCGGAGAGAGCGGGGAGATGCCCGGTGACACACTGCCCGTGCACCTTACGCAGGTGTGGCTCTCCGTGACAGAGAAGGAACTGTGGGGCCGCCAGTCCCGGGCCCGGCTCCTTAGAGTCTTCTGAGCAGTGCGCTCCCCACAGTGGGGCCCACGGCTGTGGCCGAGACGCCCGATGGCAGGAGCTGGAGCCCCTCAGGGACGTCACGCATCGGAGGCTCGCTCCGGACACACGCGGCCCCGCCCCGCCCCGCCCGCAGGCCCTGGGTCGCGATCGCCTCCCGGGCGGGCGCTGCGGGGAGCGGCGGCTCCTTGGCTCGGCCTGTGCGTTAGCGTCCCGGGCCTGCCGTCGTGGACGACCACGTGCTGTGTGGCTTAAAGCAGCCGAAATGCCTCTGCTCCCCGTCCCGGGGGCCCGAACCCCGGTGTGAAGTGTCAGCAGGGTGACGGTCCTCGGGAGGCGGGTGGGGGCTCCCTGCCTCTTTCCGCTTCTGGTGCTGCCAGCGACGTCATCCCCTGACCTTCTCCCCTGGGAGTCTGCACCCAAATTTCCCCTCCGTGCAAGGACACCGGCTGCCGTGGCGTAGCGCCCACCCCGCCACAACCCCACGGCAAAGTCCCAACAGATGTCGGCGAGCACACGGGTCAGAACCACGCGTGCTGGGGAAGGGGCGAGGCAGGCGGTTAAGGGAAAGGCGGCCGGAGCCACGGCGGCCAGCCAGGCCTCGCACACAGGACGGGTGGCCGGAGGTGGTGACAGTGATGCCACGTCTGAGCTGTTTCAATATGAAGGAGATGGACAGAGAAGCCTTTTAGGGGTGTCTCAATAAGTGTGGGTCCAAGGTGAGGCCGTGCAGGGGTGGGTTCAGACGGGAGTGAGCTGTGCCCAGGCAAAGCCACAGTCCGCTGGGCCAGGTGTCCCCATGGGGTCCACACCCCACTCACGTGCCAGCCTAGCGCATTCCGCCCTCCCCTCCCGCTCCCCCAAAGCAGCCAGAGCCAGAGCCCCCCAAAGTCTCCAGAAGAGAAAGTAGTCCCCGCCTGTCCGGGGACATGCGCCCCCAGCCCCCACGTCTGAGCCTGTTCAGGGCACTTCCGGGCCCAGCGAGCCTTGTGCACTCCCCGGGGAGAACACTCCGTGGCTGAGAGAAGCCGAGGACGCCACGGGAGCCGCCACGCTCAGCACAGAACTGAAGCCACCGCTTTCAGGAGGAACGGCCGGAGGTGGGACGAAACCCCGACGGCACCTGCGGGGAGATCGGGGAGGGGCCTGCATGTACGCGGAATGGCCGAGTGACACATAACTTAACAGACACCTCGTGGATTGAAAATACGATTGCACAAGCAAGTAAGAACCGCGGGGAAGGTTCCAGAAGCAGGGGGAGCCGGCTGAAGCATGTGTGAGTAACCGGGCGGCTGGCACGGGCGAGTGTGCGCAGAGGGCAGGGCGAAGGGAGGGACAGGCCCGCAGGGTCAGAGAAAAGCCAGGGCAAGCGGGCAGCAGGTCCATGCGGGCAGCAGGTCCCTAACGGCCCTGGGCGAGGGAGCGTGTGGTCAGAGAAACACCACCGGACGTACTGCAAAACTGGAAGCTCAGCACCTCTCCACGGGCTGCGGCGCCCACACGCACCACCGTGAGCTCTCAGGTCATCAGGATGAAAGAAGATCCGCAGGTTCCAGAAGAATCCGGCTCATCCGCAAAGGCGCAAAACTCAGTGACGTAACATCTGTTGCTGAGAGCCTTGGCAGACGAGAATGAACTCTAACATCCTTACGTTTTATTAGAAAGACGACTCGAAACTTAGAATTCGATACCTACTGAAAAATCGATCCAGGCCCCCCAAAATAACAGCAAGATAGTTTCAGACTCAGATTCAGAGAGGTTGTCAATAATTAAATCTTTCCGAAGGAACCACTAGTGACCACATTCCAGCAAAAATGAAAAGGAAAATAAGGCAAAAACACAGAAGACGTGGAATACCGAAAGAGTGGCGAAGCAGCTCGGAACCCCTAAGGACATGCCCTTGCTGGTTGAGAGCGTAGCTGAACAGCGTGCAAGTGACTGCTGGGACGGTGTCCTCACGGAGGTGACTGCACTATGGGAAAGCAAAGCCACCCTAGGACTAAAGTCCCAGATGCTTTTTAGTCCACAGAAAGCCGAGCAGGAAGAAGACGGCCCTAGACTCTCCCGAGAGAGGATGAAGGAGCCACAGCGGACGTGTCCGGACTCAAGCGCCTCGACAGCAACCCTAGAAGCTAGAAGTCCGCGGGGCCAAGGCGGGATGGCATTTGCTGGCGGGGTAACACCGTGCCCCGCCCTGAGCAGCCAAGCAGGCGCGTTAAGTAAAGGTGCGTCCAGGTACTGAGCTCTGGAGTGCCTCACCCTTTCTCCGGGAGCTCCCCGAGGGCGTGTCCCGCAAAACAAGAGGGAAGAGGAGAAGGGACAGCTGTGGGGTCCAGGAGACACACATTCCAACCCCAGTGAGGGGTGCAGGGAACTCCCAGCGTGCTGACCAGTGTGACTCCAAAGTGGCCACCGCGACGCCGGCCCGGAGGCACTAGACCCCCACAGAGCAGGAGACAAAGCCCAGGAGCCCACGGAGCCCACACGTGTCCTGACGCGTCCGTCGGGCGGGGAGCGCGCCAGCCCGTGAGCAGTTTGCCTAAAGTGGTGAACGTAGTCCTGGGGGCAGGAGAAAGGCGGGTAGAACCAAAATGCTGTCCTCCTCGTCATAATCACACATTGTCACTCTCACTAATCACACGCGTGTTACTTTGAGAGGCTGCCCAGGCGTCCGGCCTGAAACGGGACAGAGAACCGTGGCGCCGGGGCTCTAGACTGGGAGCCGGGCCCAGCGGGCAGGTAAACGGGAGGCGTGTGACGGGACCAGGAGCGGACATGGGCACGAGGGCCACCGCGGGACGGAGGCCGGTCCTGTGAGGCCAAGGAGCTGCTCCAGAAGTGACAGGACCGGGGAGGAGAGAGGATGTCCTTGGCATTTGGCACCATCCTCGATTCCCACATGGGGACACTGGACTGTCCAGCTTGTTGGATCAGAGCAACAGAATTCACAGAGAGCACTGTGGACAGTTCCTCCGTCTCCGAGGGTGGTGGAGAAAGTAATGGTTGGAACTGATACATATTTTACAAATAGAGCTTAGTGATGACAGTGACATTGCCAGAGAGTGACACGGCCAGAAGAAAGAGCTCCGAGTTTTTCTTAAATTAAATTATGCCCAATAAAGACTTGGTGCTCCCAGTCTCCGAAGGGTTTACAAGGTTCAGAAACTCCCTTCCCAAAGACTCCCCACCCCCTTCCTTCCGCTAAAGCGATCTATTTTTAGGTGACGGTCTTGATAGTCAGAGAATTATTTTTTTAATTAGCAGGCACTTTCGTAATTTCTACTATTTTCCCCAGCAGCCATGGCATTCAAGATGCATTCTCGGTTTGAATGTGCCTCGTGGGTTAGTCTAGAAGCGTCTTCATCATCTATAACATTGTTGTTCTGAGACGCGGTTTTTAAAGGAACCGAAGCCCAGATCAAGTGCGAGAAAGAAAACGAGGCGAAGCAACAGGGTCCCGTGTGGACACAATCGATGGCAGAGCACGTGCGTACTCGGCCAGTCGCTGGGAACAGCACTCGAGTCCAGAGGGTCCAGTGACGGGTCGTCATCGTTTGTGACTTAGAGCTCCAGCACGGCCCCGCAGGGGCTGAGAGCCAGGGCGTGACGTGCCATGACGTTAGCCGCGTCGGGCCCGGCCACCCCAGTCTCCGTGGGCAAGTCCGAGATGAAGGGCTAACGCCAAACTCCCTGCCACATCCGACTCCCTCCCGTGTCCTCCTAGTGACCGGAGCGTCGGGGGCCCCGTGAGCCAGCTGGCGCGCTGACCCCAGTGTCCCTGGCCCCGCGTGTTCACAGCTCCAGGTGCTGCCGCGCCCACGCAAGTGGCACAAGAGTTTTCGGGGGACACAGTAGCGATGGGAACACTGGCTCCCACGCTGATGAATGCCGTGACGGGGACGTCCCCGGATGCGCTGCACTCCGTCGTTCTCTGTGCCCCTCCGCGTGCCCCTGGTGACGTTTCCGGGGACCTGGAGCGCCAGGCAGCGGTGCATGTGGCCCATAATCCTCACTATTGCGGTTAATTCAACAGCGGCCTCCGCAACGTGGCACGGAAATGGCCGCCCCTGCCTCACCTGCCTTCCCCGTTCGCTTAGGTCCCCCATTTCCTTCTGCAGGGTGGACTCCGACACATGGTGATCCGAATGAGGACGCGCGAGGGACGCGGAGTCAGGTGTCTGCAGGTGACTGAGCGAGAAAGCCCGGCGTTCCCCGGGAAGGGACTGAGAAAGCCACGGCGCGCGGCTCGCTGTCGAGGGGCCATCCGAGCCCCCGCGACGTCCCCGGCGAACGTCCGATGGCATCTCCGTCCTCAGCTTTGTCTGACCGCCAGCTCTGAGCCGCGCGCCTGGTGGCTTCACGTCTGTGCTGTCCTGGGAAGACAGCTCAGCGAGGACCAGCCGCGCGGGCCCCGACGCCCAGCCCAGCGAAGGACATCTCCTTACCCGGCTGTCCCCAGTCCCGACCCACAGTCCCCCCTGAGCACCTCCCCGCCCCCCAGCGCAGGTGCCCCCCGTCCGCCTCTGCCCCCCACCCTGTCTGCAGGGTCTGAGCCTCATTCACACGGGGTGCGAGGAGTGGACAACTCCCACGGCACGTCCTCTAGACCAGCGGTCCTCAGCCTCCCTGAGGCCGCGGCCGGTTAACACGGCTCCTTGTGCCGGGTGACCCCCGTAACAGCATTGTCGTTGCTACGTCATCGCTGTCATGTTGCTCCTGTTATGAGTCGTCATGTAAACATCTGACGTGTGTTTTCTGAGGGTCTTAGGTGACCCCTGTGAAAAGGTCCTTCGACCCCGAAAGGGGTCGCGCCCCACAGGTTGAGGACCGCTGGGCTAGACGACGTGTCCACGGGGCGTAACAGACCTGGATGACTTCTTTTTGTCTCACATCAAACAAACAAACAAAAAGGGGTCCCACCAAGGGTTGTGGCTTGTCCTGGACGCAGGGGACACGGGACCTGCTCACGGCGGTCCCCGCCCTTCCCGTGTGCCCTTAGCTCAGGGACCCCCTGAAGCGCCAGCTCCGTGATCGTGACACGCCCAGGTCGCTGGGACCCAGGTCAAGACGTAGAGGCTCCCTGCAGCCAGGAGTCTCCCCCAGCCCTGCCTCCTGGGTCCCCCAGCAGTCACCGCGACTCTCCCCGCTTCCCTGTAGCCCTCGGGGGGCCCTGCCGCGTCACTGTGTCGGCGGGGAGGCAGCAGACGCGCACCACCGCCTGTGACGTGTCCACGCCCGGACGCGGGTCGTGAGCAGCCCCGTCCCGAGCCGAGCTCAGACCATGGGTCACAGAGCTCGTCCCACAGAGGCCTCTGGTCCGGCTGCGTCTTTTGAGACACTTTTGCGTCTGTCTTTGGAAGCCTCGTACTTGTCCTGAATTCATCCGGGACGGGGAGGCGGCCTCGACCGCGGCCCTGAAGGCAGGACAGAGGGGCTCCCGGACGGCCGCAGAGGGCAGCAGGAGGGCGGGGCGCGTGCAGTAAATGGCGTCCATTCCGGCGTCCGCCACCCTCCCCCGGCCCCCGAGCAGCGGCCCGCACACGAGAGCATGGCGGCCTCCTCCCCGTGGAAGCTCACGGCCCCACTGTCCATGCGTGTGACTGCACGCACTCGGAGCATCACAGCTCGCATCGCGCCGTCCATGGCGGTGGGAGCCGCTCCGAGCTGACCGTGCACTGCTGTGTGCTCGGACACGTCCGTCCGGTGGCGTGTCCCCGCAGAGGCCGAGCCGCAGGGGCTGTGCGTCGGGGGACCTGGCCTCGGTGGCCTATTGTGGCCGAGGCGGCAAGGAGCCTTGTCCTCCGGACTTCTCATCCCACGGCCCGAGAAAGCAAGCTGGACTCCCGGCCCCTGTCTCTCGCCGGCCCCTGGACGCAGACGCAGCCCCACGCTTCCACCTTTTCAGGGGCTGTTCGGGGGCCGCGTTTGAAAGCAGCTCCCGGGGGAAAACCTTTTTGTCCTGTTTTATCAATTGGTCTTCGAGGACAATGGCAGCCCGAGGCAGCGGCTCCATGTGAGCCGGGAAACTGCTGTCCTTTTCTGGTTTTCCCATGTCACCGTTTACACAGTGACTGCGCCCGGCAGGGCCCCCGCTGCACCCTCCACGTCGCCGAGTGCGGGGAGTGAGGGCGGCCACTTCAGGCTCCCGCCCCCCAATGCCTGCAACCGGCTTTTCTTCTGGGCCGAGCGGGACGGGAGTGGGGCCCCCAAACTATGTCGAGTGGCTGGAGTGGCTCCTCGGGACCTGTGAAGGGCCCCCTCCCCGGAGCCCGGGGGACAATGGCAGATTGCGTCTGGCAGGGCTTTGTTTTGTCCACACGATCCATTTCACACGCATCCAGGCAACTCGTGAAAGGAGGATTAGCCCAAGTGTCCCCCGCACTGAGAGGCGAGGGACTCGGAGCCGCGTTAGAATGTGAAATTAAAGGCTCTTGGGGCGCCTCTGTCACCCTGCTCGCCACCTGCGCGCTCCGCCGAGGGCAGGCCGACACCGGGCCACGTGGTCCCCCCACGCTCGTCCGATCGTGGAGGGGATGCTCCCCAAACCTGCTGGCACCACACAGTGCCCCCGTCCCCCCGTCCACAGGGACGTCACCTGCATCACCAGTGTCACAGCCTGAGTGGCCCGTGGAATGAGCCCGTGCGTCAGAAAGATTACGGTAACGGTCTGCAGCTCCGTTTCTCTGCCTGGACACTAAACCCAAGTGTTCAGCCATCGCAACAATGATCACACGTCCACCACAGACCCCGTGGGGTCCGAAGTCACACTCAGGCTTCAGGGTCACTCGTCATGGCTTCGCCGCTCACAAGAACCGGTCGTGACCATTGCAAACCAGGTCGCCGTGCCGGGGGCCCGTGACGGTGAACGGTGAAGATACGGAGATGGCACGCAGCCGCGCCGACGCCGGCGTGCACGCGCCTCCCAGCAGGCGCCCCGGGCCCCGCCGGCGGAAGCGTTGCTCGCAGGGACGTTCGAAGCCACCACGGAAAGCCCCCGCCTGGACGGGCGTTTCACTTTCAATAGTCCCCGCTGTGTGCGGTCACGGCCACATCTGCTTTTAATACTCGAGAACCCGCTCGCTTCCACGCGCCGTCCGCGAGCCACCAGAATGTGGGCTCGGCCCCCGGCCCCCGCCCAGCACCAGCGGGCCTGGTTGCAATGCCAGAAAGCAAAGTCTGGAAGGAGGTCCGACGGGGCGTGTGGATGTGATTATGTCCAGTTAGTGAGCAATTTCCTTCAGACGCGAACCATTTCGTTTCCACTTACTCGTTAGCCTTTGAGCGCCGAAAATGCACCCGGCCAGTGGCCACTCAGGAAACGGAAACACGAGGAGGAGCAACGCCCAGCTCCCAGGGGCGGCCGGCCCGATGCGAGAGGACGCACGGACGTGCTGGGAAGCAGCACCGTGGCGTTTGCCGCTCGGGCCACACTGTGGGCGTGGACAGTTAGGACGACAGGGGCCCCGGGAGGCAGAGGGGCAGAGATGGAGCCGGGGCTGCGTGGTGACTTCGGAGCGGCACGCATCTGGGTTACAAGAGACACATCAATCCCATGCGTGGCTGGGTCTCCGCTCGCCACCCAGGGAGAAGTGGCTTCCGGGACGTCCCCACAGCCACGGGGCGGGCCCGCCGGGCCGGTGAACCCGTCTTCCTCACCAACGCGACGCCCGTGAGTCCTCGGATCGCGAAGCAAGCAGGGGACCGGCAGCCGTCACCTGCAAGGGAGCAAAGCCGTGGCCGGCGGCCCCAACAGGGCCTGGGGCCCGTGGCGTGCGGCGTGTGCTCCCGTGGCGCTCCGCGTGCAAAGCCCCGTGGCGCTCCGGTCTGCTGCTCGGGAACACGCTTGGCCATGGCCGCCGTCGCTGGCGGACAGAAACAGACAGATGTATCGTGAGCCCCCAGGAGCCGGTGTCGTCACTGCAGAGGGTGCTGCCAGAGGCTGTGAACCTCCCGGACGTGCCCGGAAGACGCGTCCCACGTGCCCACTCTCGCGGCTGCGATCCCCGTGGAGCCATTCCAGCTGCGGCAGAGCACGAGGGGGGGGGTGTGAATAAACCTCGATTTTTCTTCTCTTGGTCCACGCTGTTACTGACGGACCCTTACGTGGCTTCCAGTTTCTGCCATAATGAACCAGACGGCAGTGAGCCCGCCGACATGTGTCACTCTGGCACAAGGACACCCACGCTGCCCTGGGGCACACGCTTTTGAGTCTGTGCGGTTTTCCGGAAAGATCACGAACGTGCACGTCGTAGGAAAAGCCCGTTCCGTTTCCCGCTCAGGATGAGGAAGGACAGTTACCCACATGCTGTGCGTGTCATTAGCCTATTTTTGCGAATTTGAGGAAGGATCACGAAGTTAGTTTTTTCAAAGAGGAGATGTTCTGTTTGGTTGCGGCTGACCCGTGTGCCCAACAAATTAAACGCTGAATTCACAAGAATAGTTACTTTTGGACCGAAGACCTGCACGCAGAGGACGCTGGATAAAGACCGAGCAGTCCACGTCTACCAACGGAAATGACAGAAAAAGACTGAAAAACAATTTTTGGATTGTGCTACCATGGAAGGAACCGTCCCACAGGAAGCGGTGAAGGGGGACGGCCACGTGGAGGGACGTGACCTCCGACCTGCTGCCAGGATGTCCACAGCCCCCGACCCGTGGGCAGGGGGCCCTGGGACCCAGGGAGGGAGGACAGTGAGTGGGAGTGGGTGGGTCGCCCCGGCGAGGGCACGTTTCAGAGCCCACACCCAGTGGGTGCGTAGCTGGGGCCACAAGGGCCTGCTGCTGCGGGAGGGGACAGCAAGGACACCTGTGTGACATGGCTTCGGAGACTCCGGTCTTGTCCCCCACAACCAGACGAGGAGGACCCCTCGGCCCATTCAACACGGGCCAGGACCGCTGTTTCCTGTCCTGTAGGAAACGGGGCATCTGGTCGGCCTCGTGAGAGACGCCGGGCACCGGAGGAAACCCCGACCGGTGCCACCAGTGTGGCGAGGGCCCCCCTTCCCATGCCTCCGTGGTTGGGGCGTCCCTGCACGCGCCTCGTGTCCCAGGGAGGGCCTGACGCGCGGTGAGTCCCTCCTGTGGGTGCATCGTCCCCTCCTGTGTCTCCGGCTTTCCGGACCCTCTTGCTTGGAACTCCTGCCCGTCTCGTATTTCTGGGTCTCCTTGGGGGTTTTTGAATCTGAGTCTTTTTTCCTTTGGATCAACGAGTTTAAACCACTTACATCTATGTAAATGCTGTGATATCGGCAATTTATGTAATTGCACATTTCCCATTTCTGAACATTTCTTTTTAATTTTCATTCTTTTCTCTGTCTGGCCTTGGATGGAGACATTTACTTTACTGGTTCGAAAGCTATTTATTCTACTTCATTCTTGTGATTGCCACCCGCGCGTTGTTTGGGGCTGGTGTCTGCTTGTTTCTGCAATAAAATGTTTACAGCTGGTCAGTGTCTTTGTCTTTTACGTCCTCCCCTGCACGGACGGGAGGGACGACATCCTTGTACTTTGCACGGTCTATCCATTAGTAATGCTGCGTACCACCTCGTCCCCAACCCAGCAGGTCGGGACGACGGGCATTTCTCCTCTCACCGGGGACCAGGAGTGCCGCCTCGGCTGGGTGCTCCCGTGACGGCTCCCAGGAGGTGCCATCACGGGTCAGCTGGTGTCCCGGTGACCTTGCTGAGAGGGGGTTTGGTCCAAGGCCTTCCCACAGCTGCCCAGGCCTCGGGCCCTCAGCAGTTCCTGCACACAGAACCCGTGTCATGCCCACGGGCCAACTCCCGACAAGGCCGCACGGGCCGCCCAGGTGAGTGAGGGTGACAGGGAGCCCCCAAGTCCTCCTGTTGTGACAGCACAGCCCTGACCACAGTGAATGGAGAGGCCAGGACAGTGGGCAAGACGGTGGCTCCCAGTCCCCTCCCCCCGGTCCCTCCCCCACGCGTCGACTTGAGACGCTGCTCCTGTGTGTCCCCAAGCCCGTCCGTGTCCCCACAGCGCCCGCGGAGGGTCACAGCCCCTGGTCGCCACCGTCTCATGCAGACGCGCCCTCTTCTTGGGCAGACGGCGTCATTGCCTGAGCAGGTGGCGCGCCTGGACTGCAGTCCCGCACGTGGTACGTGCTTCCCGGCCGCGCGTCTGGCAGCTGGTTAAGGAGCGTTCCAGTTAGAAAAAGCAAATTAATTCCCTCCTTAAGGACGGAAAACCACTTACTGCACGCTCCTGGGAAGTGGGAGTTAGGTGCAGTTCTTCACCTGTAGGAGACAATTACGTCGCCCGCACCGGTGTCGGGGCCTCGCTCCTCCGTGTCTGCTCTCTGCGGCCCGGGGAGTCCCTGCGGGCGGAAGTCGCATCCCCCGTGTCATCCGCCCACTGTCCTCCCGTCACCAGCGGCGACCGGGCCTCGGCTTAGCGCTCCGGACAGAAGCGCCCACCACCGTCCTGCCTGGCTCTCGTCGGAGGCCCAAGGGCTCGTGCCAGCGCCGTGCTTCTGTTCAGGCTGAGGCTGTCACCGAACCAGGGGGAAGAGAGCCCCTGAGGGACAGGAGGATCTCCAGGGGCGGGCCGGCAGCCACGACGGCGAAGCTGGGCCAGGCGGGTGCTGTGCGAAACCTTTGAGGTTGGAGGCCCTTTCAGACGCGTCCGACACGAAGCGCACGCTGCGGTCACAGGCACAGTCCCCGGGTGTTGTCTCCTGAAGCCGGGGAGGTTTCTGTCCCCCGCCAACCCCGCCCTGTTGCCTGACGTTCCGTGGCGCACAGCGGAGAAGAGCTCCGAGGGGACCGGGCACGGGGCACACGGGGACACTGTGCTCGGGGGCTGGGGCAGCAGGGGGTGAGACCCACACGCCCTACGCGTTCACGGCGCCCACACGGCGCGTCTGACACATCGGGGCGGGGGGGCGGTGGTCAGCGGACGGGAAGTGTCTGCTGGAATCCGGTGAGTGGGCCTGGCGGCCCTCCTGCTGAAGGCAGCAGGTGACCCGATGTCACCTGGGGTCGGAGGATGGGGAACCGGCTCAGACACGGAGGGCAGAGGGTCCCCTTCGCAGGGTCCCTGCCGGGGGCAGCGCCGAGCCCCGCACGGAAGCCCAAAGCCGGGTCTTGGGGGGCGCGGAGAGCCCACTGGCGTTGGGTCGGCGAAGCGGGTGTCCCGAGGGCCGGCACAGCCCGAGGGCCAGCTCGCAGTGGCCTTAGACACGCCGTCGGAGCAAACGTCGACGCAGTGACAGGAGCGGATACGGCCTGAGCAGGCTTAGGAGACCCGCGTCCTCGCCTGCGGCCCACCCGGACGGCCCCCGGACCCCCGTGGCCGCAGACGACACTTGGAGAACCATGAACGACAAGCTCACCTGTGAGTCCCCGACTTCCCCCTGGAGGGTCAGGGAAGCTTCCGGAAGCAGTCATGTCCTCACGTGAATGCTGGGGAACAAGTGAGCACTGTGCACACGCGACGGGGAGACGCACCACACGGACCGCCGGACACCAGCAGCCACCTCGGTCGCCACCCCACAGCTGGACCCATGGCCACATGCCGCCTCAAGGGCCCCGACTCCCAGAGCTGAACCCCACGCTGCTTCCTTGGACCTCCCAGGACGACCGTCTGCATGACGGGCCACCGTCTTTGTGGCCTGCACGTCACATTGACCTGAACTGCGGGCTGGCGGGCAGGACAAGGCGTGCCCAGACGTGGCCTTCTCAGGCCCTGAAGGGCCCCTGACGGAGCGGGCCAGCCCATCCTAAGTGCCGTGTCCCGGTGTCAGCGAGGACTCGCTTCCCGGGGGTCACCCGTACCAACACTGCTCTGCTGTGGGGTTCCTCCCAGACAACGAGGCTGCGGGCCCCCACGGCCAGAGAGAGGGAGAGGGAGGGACAGAGAAAGAGATGGGGGAGGGGAGGGGAGGGAGCTCACAAAGCAGCTCTGCGGAGAGCCCGGGGTGGCCAGCGCTCGGCGCCCAGGTCCCGGGGAGCCTTGTGAGAACACCCAAAGCCCGGCGGGCACTGCGTGCGGAAAGGTCCGGTGCCCGGGCTGGCTCGGCCTAAGCAAGGCGCCCGGCCTCTCGGGGTTGCAGGGGCCGCGGCGATGGCAGAGCCTCAGAGCAGACCGGCTCCCGCGGCCCCAGCAGCTATTTCAGACGCGGGTGTCAGTTTTTACACGAGCCCTGAGCCTCCCTTCCGCAAACAAAGGGGGAATCCGGGGCCTCCCGGGGAGGGGGCCAGCGCCCGGGGGTGGGGGGGGGATGGTTGGAGGGGTTGGAAGACCCCAGGCTCCCCGCCATGGCCAGCGGTCAGCCTCGCGGGCAGGCAGGCGTCCCGGGCTCCGCCCCACACCCCCCGCTGCAAGGTCGGCCCGAAGGCGTCCCCCAGCGCCTTGAAAGCACAGCGAAGGGAGGACACCCCGAGGACGCCGGCCGGTGTGGGGGGCGGCGCGGGGGCCGCGGGGCGCGCAGAGAAAAGCCTCTTGTCTCCGGGCGGTGGCCCTCCGGGAAGGCTGCTGGCTCCCCAGTCGGCCCGTTATTAAACGTCGGCCCCGATTAGGCAGAGCCGGGCCGGACGGCGAGAACAAGCGCTCCCATTGTTGGTAAAACTGGCGTCGGGGTGCCCCCCGCCCCACGGCTCACCCCTGAGGTTTCTCCTGCTCTTGAGCGAACAGGACAAACATTAAGCTGAGCAGCCGCAGATAAACAGACCAACGTGTCCCCACAAACAAGCAGATGGGTGCGGGGCGGGGAGCCGGGGGAGCCGCCCGGGGGTGCTGGCTCCACAACACCCACAAGACACGGGTCGACACAACCGTGCAGGGGCCCGTCCCCAGCGTGTGGCAGGGGCATGTGGCACGCACCCAGCACGGCGACGCATTTCCTAGGGTCACGCTCGTGAGCACCACGGTGGACACAGGAGGGTCTAACTCGTCCCCCAGGTGGGACGTCCAAGGAGGCAGGGCCGCCCCCTGGTCCTCGGCTCCCCACCCTCGGACCTGCGGCCCCCGGCCTCCCCCACGCCGGCTGCTGGTGGCCATGCTGACTGTGACCGTCCACCTCAGGCACCCGCCTCTCCTAACCGTCCATGTGAGCTGCGGGTTGTGTTTTCGGGGCGTCCCGGATGCCGCGGCTCCCAGGTTTGCTTCCTTCCTCGTTACAGATGCCTTGGCCCCGGTCCCCGTGCCGGATGGGCCACAGCTGGAACTGGGCTGCCCCCAGGGGCTCCCAGCCCCGACCCCGGCCCCAGCCCTGACCCCAGCCCCGGCCCTGGCCCTGACCCCGACCCCGGCCCTGGCCCTGACCCCGTCCCCGGCCCCTCGCCTCTGGTGCCCCTTCCAAGCCCCTGCGTCCTCACGCTCCTGCAAAGCACGGCAGGGCGAAGCGCTCTTGAAATCAAAGAGGAGTGGGGACAGCAGGGTCTCTGCTCCGGGCCTGCGGGCGCCCCGAGAAGACCACTGGATGCACCTCGCACCGACCCCAAGAGGGAGGGCTGGGGGCTGCGAAGTGCTCACTGGCTCTTGGGTTCGCTTGCGTGAACTCCAGGGAACATGTCACGACTCCGCAGAACCGGCTGCTGACCGCCGCTAGTGGGCACAGAAGCGCCCACGGGCTGACCGCACGGGGCGATGGGGCTCGGAGACCTCCAAGCCAAACTGAGCTCACGGCGACGCCACTTCCTGACACAAGGCCAGCTCCTCCTCCCGCTTCCCACAGTGCACGGCGTCGGGGTCAGCCGGGCCGGGGCGCAGGCCACCGTCCCCCAAACGGCCTTTGTCACACTCTGCCGTCACGCCCTGTCCATCCTGGTCACGTCCCCTGTGACGCCCCCTCACGGGTGCAGCTCTCCTCACGTCTCAGCGAGCTGTTCCCGGGCCCCCACCACAGGCGAAGTGGACACGGGTCCCTGTCCCCTGGAGGTCACAGCGACCAGGCGTGGACCTGGGGCACAGAACTACTGCAAACACAACGCAGCCCGATGAGGGCAGGTGCCCCAGAGGGCAGTTTGGGGGCTCTAACTGTGTGAGGGGGACTCACCGAGGGCAGGCTGGGGGGCGGTCAGCCCGGGGTTCAGTGCAGCCCATCCCAGGTGGGAAGCAGCACACGAAAGGAAACGGAAAGCAGAAACGCAGAGCAAAGGGTACAGGGTGGGAGGCACACAAGAAGATGAGGGGACCTGGCTGGACGGTGCACCCCAAGGCTGTCAAGTTGGCAGCTCCCATGTGCTGTGGGTTCTCCCCCCACGTGAGGGAGAGAGGCAGTTATGGGGAGCGGACCATGC
>PVJL010013626.1:0-31415 GCA_004026885.1 Lyroderma lyra
TATGTTCTGAGACTTATGCTGAGTAACTCCAAGTTGAGTGGTGGCACCAAACTGGTATTACATTAAAGTAAATACTACTCTTTCCATCTGGTAAATGCTACTGGTAAATACCACTCTTCTCATCTGGAGACTCGATGAGATCCTGCTTTGCCCAACTCACACTACACAAGGTTTATCAGTGGATGACCATTATGGAAATTGGCAGGTGGTGCCAGGCCTCAGGGTGTCTTGAAATTTAAGTTACTTCAGGTCTGTGGGAGATGTACTCAGCTCACAGAATGGCCTCCCCAACACACCCCCAGGAGCAGCACAGGTAGGGAACAATCACAGATCTCATTGTAGCTTTTACCAGAGAGTCCCTGGTAAGTCATAGGCAGTGGGTGAAATGGGCCTGCACCAAAGCTCCTCCCAGGAGGCTTCAGAAACAACATACTTGGAGGTCGGGTTCACATGGCAGCAGGGCACCACTCAGCACCAAAAGGGGCACACACAAAGAGTAATAGAAACAGGCAAAAAACCCTGCTGAGGTGAATCTCAGTGAGGCAAGCCCACCACAATGTAGCATGTAAACTGTAGATTTGGACAAACCTGATAGACATTGGATGATTGATTGTCAATCCCACCCACTGACTTGCCACTAGCAATCAAGGCTCAACTATAACAGGAGGGAACACACAATCCACACAAGATATACTCTTGGAGCACCAGGCTCAGGTAACCAAGAGGACTGTGACAGGGTCCCACAGGGTGCCTACTACATAAGTACACCTGACAATAATAAATGATACAGCAGATCTACCAAACACATAGAAAAAGAACACAGAGAGGCAGCCAAAATTATAAAACAAAAAGTACATCCCAAATAAAGAAACAAGAGAAAGCTCTAGGCAAAGAACTAAATGTAATGGAGGTGAAGAAACTATCAAATACAGAGTTTACACAAAGTTATAAGGATGCTGAAGAAAATCAGTGAGTATTTTTAACTAATAGAAGCTGACCAGATGTACCACTTTAAATGGGGTAGAAAACTATCGTATTTTCCCATTTCAAACTGTACATAGGGTCATCCTACTGACACCTTAAATTTAGCCCAACAAAACTAGGCTGACCAGATGTACCATTTGAAATGGGACAATACTGTTATTTATTGTCCCATTTAAAATGGTATGTCTGGTAAGTCTAAAGAGATAGCAAGCATAAGAAAAAACATACAAACCATAAAATAGAAGCTGGGAGTGAAGAAAATGATAACTGAAATAAAAAATGCACCAGGAGAAATCAACAAATTTTTAGATAAAGCAGATGACCAAATCAGTGGGTAGAAATTTAAGGTAATAGAAAATACCAAATCAGAAGAGTAAACATAAAAAGAAAATCCATCCCCCACCAAATGAGGATGGTTTAAAGAACCTTTAGGACAATATTAAGCATAAAAGCATTCCCATGATAGAAATACGAGAAATAGAATAGAGAAAGCAAGAGAAGTAATGACTGAAAATGTCTTTAACCTGTCAAAGAAAATATACATACAAGTATGGAATGTGCAGAAAACTCCAAAAAAGTAGAACTTAAACAATCCCATACCAAGACACATCATAATTAAAATAGTAAAGGGTAAAACCAGAGATTCCTAGATGCTTGAAAAAAAGGCCTCACTACTAAATTAAAAGAGAGCTTCCATAATAAGACTGTCGGCTGATTTCTCAAAAAATAAAAAAAAAAATTGGAGGCTAGAATGAATTGGCATAAAATACTCAAAATGATGAAAAGGAAGGACCTACAGCATCCAGCAAGTCTATTAGTTAAAACAGGACAGACAAAGATTTCCCAAACAAGAAAGAGCTAAAGTAGGTTGTCACCACCAAACCTGTATTACAAGGAATGGTAGAGGGTCTTCTTTAAGACAAAAAATACATAAATATGAATAATTAAATGGTAAGACCTACATATCTATCAATGATTATTTTCAATGTAAAAGGATTACATGCTCCAAAAGACAAAAAATGTCTAAATGGATAAGGAAACAAAACCCTTATAAATGCTGCCTACAAGTGATTCATTTCAGATTTAAAGGCACATACAGACTGAAAAAGTAAATTGATGAAGTGAATTATTTCATTAAAATGGAAGCAAGCCAGAGAAAGCTTGGTGCACTTACTTAGATCAGACAAAATAGACTATAAAACAAAGTTTATAACAAGACAAAAATGACCCAGTAATCTCACTTCTGGATATATATCTGAAGAAACACAACGTGGTACTTTGAGGGGACACATGCATCCATCCTTCCATTGCAGCATTGTGTACAATAGCCAAGAAATGGAACAAACCTGGGGGTATGTAATGAATAAATAGTTAAGAAGGAGGTGGTGTATATACAAAATGAATTATTATTAGGACAGAGAAAGGAATGGGTTCTTGACATCTGTGGCAGCATAAATTGGCCTGAGTGGAGTATATCAGACACACAAGGACAGATGCACTTTGATTTAACTTATATGTGGAATCTAAAGGACAAAATAAACAAACAAAACAGAAACAAACAAACAAACAAAAAAGGTACAAACTCCAACTGCTAGTAAGCAAGTACTAGGGAGGAACAGACCACATGCTGACTTAAGTTTAACACTGCTATGTGGTATATTTGAATGTGGCTAAGAGAGAAAATACTAAAGGTATTCAGGACAAGAAAGAAGTACACACTTTCCCTTACTGTTGGGAGCCATGCAGGCTGGCTTTAGGGAAGCATAACTTATTTTCTTCTTGTAGTGTTCCTTTGTGCACATGGAGGGTGCGTACTGCTCACTGAGGAATCTGGCTGATAAGGCCAGTTCCTTGGGAGACTCTAAAGAAAGAAGACTATCTGGGTACTTGGAAGATATGCCTTGCGAAACTGACCTCCTCTCGTTTACTCTGACCTTCAAGTTAGCTGGCAAAGAGTCAGGGATGGTTTATGATTTGTCCTTGAGTGAGAATAATACCTGTTTCTTTCTGCTGTACTGCATTGCGCTGTAGGGATATAAATTGGGGAGGAAAAATAAACTCGGGGCTGGTTGCTAAGAATGCTTCCAGTCCTCCCGGATCCTCTTTGTCTCTTTCTCTCTTTGTTTCCTTAAATCTCTTCCCCCACTTCAGGTACTGTTCTCTGGAACACCGAGGCAGGACCCCGGCACCTTACATTAACTTTGTGGTATTTATTTTAGAAGATATAAAAATAATTTTATTTACAGTTTGCCCTGGGAATTATGTAGACTACATATTAATATGCAGAATATATCCTGACACATTTTAAAGGAAATTACATACACTCAGAACACATTTATGTATTATTAACTCATTTATGTATTATTGCTTATTTGTGAATGTTTTTATTTTTCTGTAACATGTGTGCATGTGCGTGTGTGTGTTTCTGTGTTAGTGTACTGAGCAAGTAGCACAATCACAGCATGAAAGCTTGTCACTATTTGTGTGAGCAGAAAAACCCACTCAGTGGCACATTTTGTTGTTCATTCAAATGCTCAACATAAAATTTTACTTAAGGTGGTAAAAAAGTAATCTGTTTCTTTCTAGAAGAGCATTGGTAAAAACATGCTTCCTCTCTGACAATAATGAGCATAGATGGTGCTTGCTGAACTTCAGGTCCCAGAGAGTCAGGAAGTACCCAGAGGCTGATCCTGGTATTTTTGTGTGTTACCCATAAAATCTCACCACAGAGAAGCTTGAAAACCATAGATCAAGGAAGAAATCAGAGAGAAGTTTAGTAATATACATCTCAGTGCTCCATGCCACATATCTCCACTGTAGTGATAACATTGCTTTTTGCAGGACACAGGGGCCTCTCCTGAGGACAAATGTGGGGAATTTGTCTATTTGGAGCATTGAGTTGACAGCTCTTCCCAGGAATCCATATGGACCCAGAGATGAAAGAGTGAAGTGTATCAGCTCTAAGTTGATTGGTCTTTCAGCAGATGGAGAGTCTGTCTGCTCTCCTTAAAATCAGGACAGGAAGAGGGCACATAAAATGTCAAACACTGATGTGGAGCTCTTTGTCCACCTGCGAGATGCATATGGAGCTGGCACAGAGCCTAATCAATCAGAAATTGATCTGTGGTGTTTGGATTTACCAGTGAATGCTTAAGAAGACATGGAGGAAAATCACATACACTTAGACATTTTTGCTAGTGAGCATATTTTTCAGAATCTGAGGCATTTTGTTGAAAAGAAAATGCTAAAGTAGGTATTAAGACCTTGCCTTTTCATAAAACTAAGGCTGGTACATATAGTATAAAAATAGTCAAAAACATATGAATATAGTACATATGCACTGACGTACACAGTATGCACACTAACACTCTTACTGATGCACATACAATAGCATGTATTAGGTAAAGCACACACAATTACATTAGCAAACTAAAACTGAAAAGTCACACATGATGGAATGTACACATGCACATATGGAGACGCACCCATTAACAGACATAATCACATAGAAAGAGTGACAAATGCACATGAATATAAAAATGTAGCAAAGAAAGTTTATGTTTATTTTCTGTGCGGAGAAGAAATACAAGGCCAATTAAAGAAACCTTTGCACAGCCTCCCTCTGTACCTGTTCCACAGATAGGCTCCTGTGATCTGTAGATCCTGAGCAGGCCTTGCAACGCAGCCCCACTTTTGCTCCATGAAGAAGAAATTTGGTGTCTGGGTAGACACTACTTTTCTCACAAATTGTATCCTCATAGGTGAGGTGAACTGCAGAGATGAACTGCAGGGATATCTGCTTGTTGGATATATCTCTGGAGTCAAGATTGTGCCTTGTAAGAAAAGTTTGGGATATGCACTACCACTGACTCTCATGAACCTCATTTCCTGAAGGCAGTCATATTTTTGGGGTCTTTACCAGTACAGAGCCTGAATCATGCAGCTCACCTGAGGCAGAACACCTGGGGACAAAGTGGTCACTGGGCGTAAGGGGGCCCTGACCTTTCCGCTTCTTTACACTCATTACCTGAGACACTCACAGCAGTGTGTTTCCATCAGAGAGAAGAAGATCACCAGATAAGCTTCTGCTCTCTGGCTGACATGTAGTACACAGAAATGAGAAATACATGTTTTCATATCGTGGGTTGGTTTTTTCCTAGAACCTGGTTCTTATTTCTGTGTGGGAAGGTCCTTGTTCTGTGAGCCATTGGGAACTCAGAACAGAGACTCAAAACACACATGGGCAAAGAAATTAACAAGTTCTTATACACATGCAAATTCACACTGTTTCTCACATGTTTGAAGATAGACAACTTCCAGTATCACAGGAAGGTTAACCTGTCCCGAGATTCCTGAGTTTCAGCAAGGTAACTTATCCCCAGGGAAGTGTGACAGGCTCAATAGTAACCCTCAGAAATATGTAGAATCTTATCACTGGGACCAGTGAGTTTCTCACATATGGCAGGACTTCACAGACCTGATAAACTTAATGGTGCTGACATGGGGAGATTATCCTGAATTATTTGGGTGGGACCTAACTGTAAATACAAATGTCCTTATCAAGTATAAACAGAAAGAAAATAGGCTATAAAAATAGAGTGTAAATGTTGAGACAAGTTGGTGTGGTAGGTTTGAAAGACACCCCAGTAAATGAACAAGAGGGTAATGTGTTGTAGAAAAGACAGAATCTGGAAGGGGGGTTAAGTTCTGGAAGGTTAATTCTCTCCCTGTGGGGTGTGTAAGAGTGAAATAAAAGGGCCAGTGTAGGGACACCAAGTGCATATAGATGGCAGGAGACTGAACTGAGCTGGAGTCTCTTATTTTGTAAAACATTTCCCACACAGAGAGAAAATGAAAGCCAGGAGTACTGTATCTGTCCAGAAATAGATGACAGATAGGAATGTGGTTAATTGTGTGATCTGTCAGTTGCCAACATACAGTGTACTTTTTTTACTTGTCTGCAGTAACAGTAAGAGAAATTAGAGTTACTATAAAAACATCCCCAGAATAAAAGTAATCAAACAAACAAATAACATCACAGCTTGGACTTGAAGGCAGCTGAGAGTTTTGAGAGAGAATCTCTGCTCCAATAAGGAAGATCCTTCTTCCCCCAGTTTCACACATGTTCCTGGAGATGATCTCTGTGTGCTGTCTGTGTCCTGAGAATCTTCTGCAGCTCAGCCTTTTTGTCTCCTACCAGGAAGTTTGTGTCTGGCCTCACACTGATGTCTTCCACTGTGTCTCTTGTACAGTTACGCAGGGCCGTGTCCTCATATTGCAGGTTAGTCACTTTAAGAGAGGCGGTGTTTGTAGGGTTGTCCCTGGAGATTGTGAATCTTCCTTGAACTGAAAAAGCATACCACTGATATTTTGCAGATGGTTGACTCACTCCTGCCACCTATTCCAGCCCCTTTCCTGGAGCCTGGCAGACCCAGTGCATTCCATAATCAGTGAAGGTGAACCCAGACGCTTTGCAGGAGAGGCTCAGAGACCCCCCAGGTTGTCTCATATCTCCTCCTGACTCCACTAGCTGAATTTCACACAGGACATCTGCAAACAGAGTAAAGAGACTGAAAACAACCCTGAGTGGAGCTGTCCTGGAATATCCTGATGTAAAGGGACATACATTTGATAGTGATGAGAAGGGAAACCCAGATTAGTGCTGACCCCATGATGTAAACCCTGAGGACAGGCATAGGGGAGGGCTCCTCACCAGGATCTTAAGGGACAGAAAGAGAGCTGCTCTTCAAGAACAGTGCGGGGGCTTCATTTTCATGTCTTTCCTCCTTGGGCAAGTATGAGTGGATCAACCATGTCCTTTGTCAGTGGCTTAGACTTCATAGAGTGCAGATGACAAAGAATATCTGGAACTGAGCTCAGGGACACTCTGTTTTTTTTTTTTTTTCTCTTTTTTTCCTCTAACTCTGTCTGGACCTTCATGGTATAAATTCTTGACAGCAATGTTATTCAAAAAGGGCATTAAATGTAAACATCTAAAGAATAAATGGAGTTCTCACAGTAGTTTGTCCTTAAAATGAGCTGTAGCCCACTGTCCTTTTCATGCGGTCAAAGTCTGCATAGAATAAAATAAAATTATGCTGTGTACATAATCAGGGCTAGAGCACATGGTTGCAAATGTACTAAGCTCAGGTTGCCACCATATCTCTCACTTGTCACCCTTATGTCCCTTTCTGCAGTGCTCCCTGTACACTGTGAGAAGTGGGTGAAGTTACACTATATTTGGGAGAAAGATCTCGTGTGATGAGGTGATAAGGCCAAGACCTGCTCTCTATGCCACTGCACTTTGTCTTCTCTTTTGCAGGGACAAGTAGTGCCAGGTCTGAAGCGACCCCCTGGATCTCTTAAAATAGGCTACGTGTAATCACCTCAAAATTTGGTCAGATTATTGCTGACACATATTTTGGAGACCTGATAACTACGTCATTCAAGTGCCCAGTATTACTTTCACTTTAAACTCTGACAAATGTGTTACAAGAATATAAAATTATGGATCTACCTGTCTGATGAAGACAGGTACAGACATCCTAACAATAGTGGTAAACCAAACACAATTGTATGTAAACAATAATTGTATTTAAAGGTTGTTTATTCAGGTAATGTGAAATTAATCAAATTTCAAAATTCAATCAATCAAATTTGATTAAAGAAAAATTATTATAATAATCAGATAAATTTAGGACTTATCTAATTAAACACTATCTGTAAATAAAGTATGTGATATTTATTATGAATAATTAAAGCATCCACATATATTGTAAATGAAGCAAGGATAGTTGCCAGCAGGTTTTCTATTCAATATGTTCAGTTAAACATGGAAAAATAAAAACAGTAAATTATTGGAATAAATAAAACTGACATTATTCAGGTGTGATAAGAGTATGTTCTTTCCAAACAATAAAATGTGTTATATTTATATATGTGCATATATATGTGTGTGTGTGTGTGTGTGGTAGTTTTGGTAAACTAATTCAGGACAAAGTGCATAAAAATAAAATAGTTTTATTTTTATATATAAAAGCATAATTTTAAAAGATATATGACACCATTTACAAAAGCTTCAAATACATCAAATATGTAGAAAGCATTGCAAAATGTATGCTTATATCTCTTCAAACTTCTATTATTTACTTTAATTAAACCTGTGGAATTTTTCAAAATTTGGGGGGAAAGGGGGCTTCTTACCAGTCTTTTCAGACTCTTATATGTTGTGTTGAGGACGTTTTATTGACACTATTAATGCCTGCATTGTACATCACAATACTTAATAGCTATGTAGACTTTCACCCTGCTGAATGAGTTTTTCTAAAGTCTCTTCTTAAGGTACATGTGGAAATTAGAGTTGTTTGCAGCCCACAATTTCTTCCTCATATGCTCATACAAACAAACAAAACTGTGTTTATTTATATAAACCCATCAAGTAAGGCAAACCCTTCACTGAGTCTTGGGGATGTTCTCATAAACAGTTTTGGCTTCAGGACACCCCATTTTTCCTGCTGAAATTTGTGTGTACTGCATGACACTTTAGGGAAAGCCCACCCATCTTACCCTACTTCTCTCTTAGACTTGAGGTTAGATTTGCATCATTTCCTGCCATCTCTTCTGTTTTTATTTAGGTCCTTCCCTGCAATTGAATGACAAAGGTGTTTCTCAGCATAGTCCATGCAAAAAATTTTGTTTCTGTCTGCTTCTTAGAAAATTCAGGCAGAACCAAAATACTTACCTTTAATAGAGTCTACCTACATTCTTAATTTTTATCTTGTGACTTCTCCCTTTTTACATTGGCCTCACATCTGAATAGGTTGATACAAAGCACACATGTGATTTTTTCCATGGTGTATTGAAAAGCTGAAATGTCCTGCATGTGGAAATTTCCCTCCAATATAACCTCATGGCCAATATGATTGCCCATCCCACCTCCTTTGCTCTACGCAAGCCACACTGGACCTGCTTTGCCCACCAGGCCTCCCCAGTTTCTCCTGTATGAGTAAGAAAGAGTCAAAGTCACTTGTTATGTAGAAGGCCACAGTGTAGACCAAATCTGAAATGTCCTGTGAAAATCATCTTGATGTAAGAGAAGACGCATTAGGTGGTAATTAAAAAAAAAAAAGAGTTGATTGCAAAATTTGGAACTGTGAGAAATATTCCTAGACAGTGACCACATCCACTGAAGTCTACTTTCCCCCATTTACTTGCAAACAGGCTGTGCTGTGTGATGAAAGCTGGTGCTTTGAGGCTACACTGCCCCATGCTGTATTTTTGAGTTCTGCCATATCTCTGTCATGAGGTTGACTTATACATTTTTAAATTTTTCTTTCTTTTTTTTTTTTTGGTTGCTTCCCTGAGCAGGAATTTAACCTGGGCAATGGCAGTGAGAGTGCTGAAGCCTAGCCACTATACCATCAGGGAACCCCCCACACCAGCTTATACATTTTAATAGTTAAGTGGCATTTAGACAAAAACATGTAATTGAAGGTACCCCACAGTGGTCTCTAGTCCTCTAACTCAAACTGAGTCTCTGTGTGTATCTTAGAGAAACTCTGTGTCACAAAATGAGAAAAAGCTGTGAATAAAATTAACCTTAGTTTTGGGACATTTACAACCAAGTTTTTTGTCTCTTAGACCACACCATGCAGGAACTTGTATCAGCAATAGAAACATATGGCAACTTGGACTTTGGTTCTGGCAGAGGCAAATGCAGTCATGTTAGAATATGAACAAATTCTTGTTGGGAAAAATTATTGCTTATCAATGGTATATCTGTTCTGAAATAATCACGGTGTCACCAAGTAGATGGCAGTTAATCTCACACGATAGGGCAATGCTGATGATAAGAAGATATGTATCCCTACCAATTGGGCACTCATTGGGAAGATTCATATCTGTGTTAAGTGCAAGGCAACCCTGGACACCCACTAGAGTCAGAGCTTCAGAAAGATCTAATTTGAACACAAAAGGCACAGAACTCAGGAAAGCAAAGTTGATTCATCACTTAAGATCACTGAACTTTGCAGAATCTTTCCTAGCATTATGTCCTAATTCATATTAAAGAGTAGAGTATTTTATTGGACTCCACAGTGCTGACTCCACTGTAGTTCTAAAGTATCAAATGTTAGTTGTATTCCTTAGAAATTGTAATTATTAAATTTCAGACAGATACAGAAGAAAAATCTAAGAATGTAGTGTAGAGGCCAGATAGATGTAACAGAAAAATGAAAGTGAAATTGTTATTTTTATATTATATGACTGGATACTATCTGTACAGCCCTGATATACACAAGGCATGTGACATCACTATCAGTTTTATCTTTTAATAGAAGAACAAGTTCTAATAGAACCATAGAAAGTTGTTGTTGTTACCATGTTTTGGTGACTGTAAACATCACTGCAATAAACATTGAGGAAGATTAAGTCTTTGCGGACTAAGATTTTCAAGTTTTTTGGGTAGATATCCAGAAGGGGGATTGCTGGGTCATATGGTAACTCCATTCCCAATTTTCTGAGGATTCTCCACATCATCTTCCATAGTGTTTGTACCAGTTTACTGTCCTACCAGCAGTGTGTGAGAGTTCCTTTTTCTCCACATATACACAATGGAATATTACTAATCTATAGAAAAAGATGAAAAACTGCCATTAACAACAAAATGCATGGACCTAGAGATAATCATGCTAAGCAAAATAAACCAGACTGAAAACACCAAAAACTGTATGACTTTACTCATGTGGAATATAAAACTGAAAGCAACAAGGGAAAAACAAGTAAACAAACAAAGAACACATGGATACAATAAATAGTTCCATGTTTATTTCGGAACAAGTGGGGAGTGGATGGGAAAAAGTGGAGTGGGTGGGAGAGGGTGGAGGGGGAGTTAAATATATGGTGATTGAAAGATAACTCACACTAGGTGGTGAAATTATTATACAACAAGTTGACGATGCACTGTAGAATGATACACCTAGCACCTATATAATTCTTGCTAACGAATGTTCACCCCAACACATCTAACAATAAAAAAAGAAAGTGTGTTTGCACTCAAGAGCATATTACTGGTTAGGGTGAACTCATTTAATTGTCCCTGTGCTCCTCTCATCTGGACCCCACTATTTTTCTGAACAAATTCAGGACTCCTGTACTTGTACATGCTGAGCTCTATGGGAAGCTGGACAGGAGTGAGAAGTGAATGTCATCTGTTTCATGGGTAGATAATCATGGAGTATGTAGGTGAATATACACCTAGAAAAGGGACCCCAAGGTGCAGATATTGTAAGAGTGGACTCAGTGTATACTTTTATGTTGGTGATCTCACATCTGGTTCCCTCTGGCTTTCTCACCTTCAAGGAGAACAAAAATACTGAAAAGTTGAGAAGATGGTTTTCTGTCACTGGGACTTGGGAATTCTGACATGTTAGAGAAAGAGTCATTGAGCTGATGGAAAGGCTGTAGGTTTTCAACGTTAACAAGGGGCAATTTACACAAGATCTTTCTACCTAGATAGTAATAAAAAAAACTTAAAGAATGTAATACACAGGAATTTGTGAAATAAATTCAGAATACTCAAAATGAGTCAGAATGTTGTTACTTAAGATTAATTATGTATTTATGAAAAAAATCATTGCATTCTAAACTCATAAGGTTAGGGAGGGGAGAAAGGGGAGGGGTGGGAGAGGAGGGGGGGAAGCTAAATATAAGGTGATGGAAAGAGAAATCACATTAGGTGGTGAACTTATTATACATCAAGTTGACAATGCACTGTAGAATTGTATGCCTGAAACCTATGTAATCCTTGCTAACAGATGTCACCCCAATAAGTCTAACAATAAAAATGAATTTTAAAAAAATTACCCTGATTATAGAAAATAAAGTCATCACAGTTCCTGGTCCTTGGCACTATAGGCATATTAATATAATGGCAGTGAATTATAAAATGCAAAGCCATTTCTGTGTTTCCAGAACTTTTAGAAAAGTGTTACTACTGTGTGAAAATCAGGGGGAGGTTTACAGGGCATGGAGATAAATCCCTGACAAGATACCAGCCCTTAGGCAACTCCTACAGGGGTACATGAATGGAGTGGGTCCCGAGTGCACCTTTATTCCTATAGTCCCTGCAGAAAGAGACTGTTTGTTCCCCTTCCCATTTAGCCAACAGCAGTGGACAAATCCTTCAAGCATAAGTTCTGTGAACCCTCCTGTTCAAAGGATATTTCCTACTAGCATATTTACATTAACTGACCTCTCTATTTAATCTCTTCAAAATTGAAATGTCTGAAACTGTTACATGCCTACTCTGCAGTTGTATTTTAGAAGACAACTTGTCTTATAGTGTCATAGATCTACAGGTGCAAAAAAATTTTCCCCAGAATGTGTCTACCTAAACTGTAACCCATACCTTACTTAGAAAACACATTTGGGACTCTTGGTGCTTTTATTCAGATACATTTTAGATTTTTTTTTAATGCTTAAATGAGTTAACACTTGGGAGGATTTGGAGATGTGCTAATTATAATGGGCCTATGGGATGGATGTGAATATATGGAGGACTGAGTGTGAACTGTGGTAGTCTGAATAATGCATGAGCTTTGTAAATGTTATCTGGGATAAGAGCCTTTGCAGTACTAGGTTCTTTTAAAGATGTGGAGATAAAATTATTTTGCTGGTTAACCTGAGTTCCTGCTAATACATCCACAAATGTTCATGCAAGAGAGAGGCAGAAAAATACTAAACTCTAGGAGAGGAAGAAAGCAATGTGACCAATGATGTAAGGGGATTCCTGTTGGCTGTGCAGATGAAAGAAGAAAAAGAGTACTAGCCAGAATGGAAAAAAGCCAGCTCTAGAATTAGAAAAACAGATAGCATGAATACTTGTATGTGTGCGCATGTGCGCGTGCATGCAGACACACACACACACACACACACACACACACACTCATGTCTGAGTTTGTTCAGGCTGATATAACAAAATAGCATAGTTTGGATAGTTTATAAACAAAAAGACATTCATGTCACACAGGTTTGGAAATTACATACCAAGATCAAGGCTGCAGCATAACTATTGGTGAAGTCCCACTCTTGGTTCATATCTGGTGCCTTGCTGCTGTGTTCTCACATGGTGGAAGGGACAAACAACCCCTCTGGGACTTTATTAGAAGTGCACTAATTCCCCTCATGAAAGCTCCATCTTCATGATTAGCACCTCCCAAAGACCCCACCTCATAACAGTCCTCCTTGGGGATTAGAATCAACAAAACAATTTGAGGGAAGACACTGCCCTTCACTCACTGCTCTTCCCTAATCCTTCTGAGACATGTGTGGTCCTGCCAAAATTTTAATATTGTCCAATGCAACTGATTTCATGCTTTTATCTCCAGAATGTAAGGGAAAAAATTGTGTGTTTCAGTGACTCCTGTGCATATAAATTTGATTCAGTTTTCATAGCAAATTTACACAGGCAGGATTTGAAACTCACTTAATTAAGAATCTCCCCATGCTATTCCCTGTTGTGTGAGGACAGTGGTACGGCCCAGAAATAGGGGTACTTGCAGGGCAGTGGATTGAGAGAAGGGGCCTCTTCAGGGACTCACCGACACAGGAGAGAACTGAGGGAATAGGGAACTGATGTAGATTGCACTTGATTGAATCTGGCAAACATGTCACCCATGATATTGCTATAATTTGTCATGCTTGTTTTTTCAGAATGTCATGTGTGTGGTCCTGGGTCACAGACTAGGAAGTAAAATTCACCCTTAATTTTTATATACGCACTTGCCTCCAAGCACAGTTGCATTTTTCAAAATTAGGGGAAAGTGAGAAAACTTGCTAGGGGTATTCTACAATTCAATCCCAGAACTTGCATTGAACCAAGTGTTTCCAGATGATTCCTGATCTAACACTCCTCATTCAGAGAACAAGGAGAATCCAGAAATGCCTGCTGCAAAGACAATGACAGATGACATGGTCTTTTCAAGATAATCTTTTTCTGCATTCTCTTTGCAGGACATTTGGACACTGGAAACATTTCCCTGAGTTACTGGTGTCCCCATGAGAGAGTAACTCCTTATTGTACGTTCCCAACTCTGTGTGAGAAAGTCAGGAGACTCATTGTTCATGTCATTTCTTAAGCCCCTACAAATGCCCTCTTCCTCAGGATGTCTGACACTCTCAAGATATGTCTCACTCAGTAATACATGGCCATTTTCTCAGATCTCAGAATTAATGTGGGCTGTGTTTTTGAATGCCCTGGAACTTCTTTGCATAGTTTGCACTACCATTGTTAGCGTTGATCTCACCTATTTACTCAAGCTTTGGTTCTGGGACCTTTTCTACCCAGTGCATATAGTAGCTGGTGAAAGTGTATTCAGAGGGCTTGAAGGACACCTCCACTGAAGCTTTAGGCTTCCTCACATCCACCTCAGACTGCACCAGCTGGACCTGGGTGTGGACCCTTTAGAGAAGAGACAAGAGTGAGTGTAACCCTCCTTGACTGGCCTTTGTCCTCTCATCAGCCCAGAGACTGTGGGGTCCCTTACTTGTAGCCACTGCCACCAAAATGAGGACTCTACAGCTCTAATGTATAGCTGGGGATGTGCTGTCAGAAATCATGTAGGGGATGTGGGGTGATATTCTCAGGGCAAAGGCTTGTTCTTATGTAACCTCGTTCACCTCAGGTTATTTGCATATTCATGAGGCACAGCATTTCATAAATGAAGATTTGGCGCACCTAACAGAAAGTTGATGACCCAGGGTTCATGCTCAGTAGAATGCTGAGGGTCCACATACTAATTTTTGCTGCAGAATATGTGTCTCTTGCATTTACCTGAACTCTGTGAAAACAGAGCTACTCCCATTGAGGATAGAGCCCCCACAAGACATGCTCTTCATTATGAAACCCTCTTTTGAACGATATGGAAATTAACCAAACCTGGCATTAATTCTTCTTTGAATACTTTGTAAAACTCATTGGTGTAACTGTCTCGTCCAGGGCTTTTGTCTTCAAAATGGGTTTGGATAATTGTTTCAATTTAATTACTATTGATTGCTCTTTTTAATTGTCCAGTTTTTCTTGGTTCAGCCTAAGTAGACTATATGTTTCTAGAAACTTATCTATTTTTTCTAGGTTGATAAATTTGGTGACATAAAGCCCTTCATTTTTTAAAGATGTTTTGTATGTTTGAATTTTCAGTAGTAATTTTCTCCTTTCTAATTTTGACTATTTATGTCTTTTCTTTTCATCTTCTGGTTAGTTCAGCCTGGGGTTTGTCAATTTTATTGATTTATTTAAAAGAAGCAGTTCTTTGTCGCATTGATTTTTTCTATTGTCTTGCTGTTGTCAATTATTGTGTTAGTTGTACTCTAATTTGTATTATTTCTTTCTTTATTCTGACTTTGGTTTTACCTGTTTCTTTTTGTAGTTTTTTAAATGGGATGTTAAAATGTTTACCTGTCATTTTTCTTGTTTCTTAAAATAGGCCTATAATGATATGAATTTCCAACTTATTGCTGCTTTTGCTATGTCCCATTAATTTTAATACCTTTTATTTTCATTGTCAGAAGTTTCTATGTATTTTTCAATCTCTTCTTATATATTTTTTTAATCCAGTCATTTTTAAAATAAGATGTTTAATCTCAATGTATATGTAATATTTTTTTGCTTCCTTTTCACAGTTGATCTCTAATTTCAAGTTTTGTGGAATGAGAATACAGTTGGTATTGTTACCAGAAAATGGGTTGTCCTCATTGACACCATGTTCAGGTTTTTGGTATCTTAAGCAAAGAATTGAATGACACACACACAAAAGTATAGAGTTGAAATAAAGAGATAGTTTATTGAAGAGAAAGTACACTCCAAAGAGGTAGGAGCAGGCTCGAGCAAGAAAAGTGGCTCAAGAGCCCTGATCAATGAGAATTCTCATCCTTAATTTTTTTCTAAGTCTTCAGGGGAGACACCTCTGTGCATGGGGTCTCCTGATTGACAAGTCTGATTGACAAGTGGCCTGTTACATAATGGCTTTTGACTGCACATGCCCTTTCCCAGAGTTCAGTCTGTTATAATATTATTAATAAACTTCCAGGCATATGTATGACATTACAATGATGGTATAATGAGGCCCAGGTGAGATGAAGGTCTCATCATGCAGGCGTTAGGAGCTGGTCCTAAACTGATGGGCTTCTTGCGCCCTCTAACTTTCCTGTATTTTCCAGGAATGTCCTCCTGTGGCTGCCTAACCTGGGACAGGGATTACTAGTGAAAAGGTGGTATCAAGGTGTTGAATATTCCAGCAGGGCAAGTCTCATGGGAGGGGTCCCGAAATTTCCCTTACTCTGTCTGCCTTTCTCTTGAGAGACATGATCCCCACAAATCTCCATGGAAAGCTGAGGGACTGGAGGTCTCATCTTCTCTTGCTTCTTCCAGCTGAAAATGGTCGTTGTCATTACCTATTGGGGATCCATGGAGCTCTCACCCTATCTGATCAAAAAGGGGAAGCGTTGTCGAGATCTGCCATGTTGACTCCTTTAGTCGAAATGGGCTGGAAGCCTTGTTGGGGCACTGCTAGTATCCTGATGATTTCTAGATTAGAAGAAATTAATTTGATTAGTAGTTTAAAGACACTGATCAGTGAAATAGGTTTTAAAGTCCCTGTCACTGGGTGGTTCAGAGTGGAAAATCTGTTTCCCGGGGTGGGAGCCATAGAAAATTGACAAGGACAGCAATTAAGACTTTGAACTAAGAAAAAGTTGAAACTGAGAGCTAAAGAACAAGGAAAAGGCATCTTTAGTGAAGTGGGGGTATGGCTGCACTCTTTGGCCCATATCAGTATGACTTCAATCATCTTGAAGTTGCTAAGGCTGGTTATTGATAGAGAAGAGCCGAAACACCGGGTTGCAGTAACAAGCTTTATTGGGGAAGCTGCCGGGATGCCTCGCAATGGGAGAGAATCTATGACCATTGAGAGTGAAGTTATATAGGTAGTGGGGTTGCTAGGAAAAATGCAGAGGGAGGAATAAGTTGTAAGTCAAAATGCAGAGGGGAGTATAGATGGTCACTACTGATTGGTCAAGGATAGGTTTCTATGTACCAGGCTAAGTTAAGGGCTAGGGCAAGTTTCAGTCTCCCCAGCCTAGTTATTGTTTCATGGGCAAAGTTGTCGGTTTCCCAGGCCACCCAGGCTAAGTTTTGGTTTCCCGCACACGCTGGAGCAGGAGCCATCTTATACTGAATCTATCACTTCCAGTCTTTTGTTATATATAATAAGGAGCAGAGGTCTAGGCTCTTCTAGCTGCTTCCTGCTGGAAGGGTGTGTATATCAGGGAAGCAAAGGCTGATGGGGTGCTGGGATAGTTTTTATATAGAATTGTTTCTGTTGGCTCCTATGCACCTCTTTGTGCAAGGTGTAGCATAGATTGGGCAGTTTCCATATGTATGCCCCATTGTAGAGCTTGTTGTCCACATCTAAGAATTACATAACATAAAAGAACAAAGATTAGCAACAGTACAATTGCCCCTGCAAATCCTCCACATACGGTTTTTATCCAGGAGAGGAGTTTTAAAGAAGATATTCCTCCCACTGCCCCGGAAAGCGTCTCCTCTCCTGGTAGAAGAGAAAGTGAGGCATAAAACATTTGATATACTTCTTGTCGTAGCTGTTGAATATCTATGGTAAGGTTGGGGTATGTCCCTGGAGATGAGCTTGTACCTCCAACCATGGAGTTCTAGTTTAGTTGTAAGAAAAAGGAGTGACACAATAGTTAGAAACATTCCAAACACATTTTAGAGTAATCATGGTATGGAGATTTCCTATTGATCTCCAACAAAAATTACAATGGTCTCCAAGTCAGCCAATGTGATACTAATTCCTTGGTCAATTTTAATTTATTGATTCCAGGCCTTACTTGCATTTTCATGCCATTCCTGTACAAACTGAGTAGTCTTTATCATCTGATGTAAAGCTACTCCAGATATAGCAGCAGTAGTAGCTATTGCTATGATTCCCATAGTGCTCCAATTAAAAGAGACCAATAAACTTCCTTGTCCAATGTAAAACCTTACGGAAGAGTTGAAAAATGATGTGGACAGTTGGGGAGACTTCCCATACTCTAGGGGCTTGGACAGGTAACCATAATCCTCATCTTTTTCTTAAAATCATAAAGTGGTCATGGGAGGCATTATAGACTAAAGAATTAATACAAGTATATAAATGAAATTGAAGGCATTCAACTATTTTTAAAAGAGAAATTGATGAATACACAATCATAGTGGGGGACTTAAACACCCCACTAACAGACATGGACAGATCATCCAAACAGAAAATAAAAAAGGAAATAACAGCTCTAAATGACACATTACAGCAATTGGACATCATTGACATTTACAGGACACTTCATCCAGCAAAAAGTAGAAAAGAAGGAGTTTTAAAGAAGATTGAAATGACTATCCATAATCTCCCTAAAGGCAAAAGCCCTGGACCAGATGGTTTCACCAACTATTTCTACCAAGCATTCAAAAAAGAATTAACGCCTATCCTCCTCAGACACTTCTTTTCTACTGTGCATGGAACATTCTCAAGAATAGACCACATGCTGGGACACAAAAGTAGCCTCAGCAAATTCAAGAAGATCGAAATCATACCAAGTGTATTCTCAGACCACAAAGCTTTGAAATTGGAGATCAACTGTAAAAGGAAAGCAGAAAAAAACCCACATATACATGGATTAAACAACAGCTTATTAAAAAAGGACTGGATAAAAGAACAAATAAAAGATGAGATTAAGAAATATATAGAAACTAATGACAATGAAAATACAACATATTAGAATTATTGGGACACAGCGAAAGCGGTAATAAGAGGGAAATTTATATCATTACAGGTCTATCCTAAGAAATAAGAAAAATCACAAGCAAACAACTCAGCATCCCATCTAAAAGAACTCGAAAAAGAAGAGCAGACAAAACCCAAAGTCAGCAGAAGGAAAGAAATAATAAAAACTAAAGCGGAGCTAAATCAATTGGAGAACAGAAAGACAATAGAAAAAATTAATATTACAAAGAGCTGGTACTTTGAGAAATTCAACAAAATTGACAAACCCCTGGCTAGACTAATCAAAGGACGAAAGGAAAGGACACAAATATCCAAAATTAGAAATGAAAGGGGAGAAATTACCACTGATACCACAGAAATACAAAGGATTATAAGAAACTATTATGAAGGACTTAATGCCACAAAATTTAACAATCTAGAAGAAATGGACAAGTTTCTAGAAACTTATAGCCTACCAAGACTGAACCAAGAAGAACTGGATAATCTAAATAGACCAATCAATAGCAATGAGATTGAAATGACTATCCATAATCTCCCTAAAGGCAAAAGCCCTGGACCAGATGGTTTCACCAACTATTTCTACCAAGCATTCAAAGAAGAATTAACGCCTATCCTCCTCAGACTCTTCCAAAAACTTGAAGAGGAAACAATACTTCGTAACTCATTCTATGAGGCCAACATTACTCTAATACCAAAGCCTGGCAAAGACAACACAAAAAAAGAAAACTATAGACCAATATCTCTGATGAACGCAGATGCAAAAATCCTGAACAAAATATTAGCAAACAGAATACAACAATGCATCAAAAAGATCATACATCATGATCAAGTGGGATTCATCCCAGGAGCACAAGGATGGTTCAACATATGAAAATCTATAAATGTGACTCACTATATAGACAAAATCAAACATAAAGACCATATGGTCCTTTCAATTGATGAAGAAAAAGCTTTCAACAAGGTACAACATCCATTTATGATCAAAACACTAAGTAAAAGAGGTATAGACGGAAAGTATCTCAACATAATAAAGGCCATATATGAGAGACCCTCGGCTAACATCAAACTGAATGCGGAAAAGCTGAAACCTATTCCCCTAATATCTGGAACAAAATAGGGATGCCCCCTGTCACCACTGATATTTAATATAGTACTGGAAGTTCTAGCCACAGCAATCAGGCAAAAAAGAAAGGAATCTAAGGTATTCAAATTGGGAAAGAAGAGGTCAAATTGTCACTATTTGTGGGTGACATGATCCTTTACATAAAAAATTCCAAAGATTCCACCAGGAAACTATTAGAAACAATTAATGAATATAGTAAAGTTGCAGGATACAAAATTAATGTACAAAAATCAACAGCATTCCTTTATACAAACAATGAATCCACAGCAAAAGAAATGAGGGAGTCAATTACTTTTGCTATCACGACAAAAAGAACTAAATACCTAGGAATTAACTTAACAAAGAACTTGACAGACTTATACACAGAGAACTATAAGACACTATTGAAAGAAATTGAAACAGACTTTAAGAGGCGGAAAAATATCCCCTGTTCATGGATAGGAAGACTTAACATTGTTAAAATGGCCATTCTGCCCAAAGCAATCTACATATTTAATGCAATACCTCAAAATCCCACAATCATACTTTCGTGAAATAGATAAAAGAATTATTAGATTTATATGGAACCATAAAAGACCTCGTATTGCCAAAGCAATACTACATAAAAAGAACAAGGCTGGTGGCATTACACTTCCTGTCTTCTATTTATATTACAAAGCATCAATAGTCAAAACAGCTTGGTACAGGCAGAAGAACAGAAATAGTGACCAATGGAATAGAACTGAAAACCCAGAAATAAACCCACAAATATATGGACAAATAATTTTTGATAAAGGAGCAAAAAACATACAATGAGGAAAACACAGCCTCTTTAGTAGGTGGTGCTGGGAAAATTGGAAACACATATGCAAAATAATGAACCTGAGCTATGAAATCTCTCCATATACAAAAATTAACTCAAAATGGTATGCCTGAAACCTATGTAATACTTACTAACAGATGTCACCCCAATAAGCCTAACAATAAAAATGAATGGATTAAAGACTTTCATATCAGACCTGCAACAATAAACTGTATAGAAAAAGACATAGGTACTAAACTTATACACCTAGGACTCAAGGAAGACTTTATGAACCTGTCCTCAAAGGCAAGGGAAGTAAAAGCAAAAATAAATGAATGGGACTATATCAAACTAAAGAGCTTCTGCACAGCAAAAGAAACTATCACCAAGGCAAAGAGATAGCCAACTGAATAGGAGAAAATATTTGCCAATAACGCATCAGATAAGGGTCTAATATCTAAAATATATAAAGAACTAATAAGATTTAACAACAAGAAAACAAACAACCCAATTGAAATGTGGACGGAAGAACTAAACAGACACCTCTCCCATGAAGAAATACAAATGGCCAGCAGACATATGAAAAAATGCTCATCCTCATTAGCTATCAGGGAAATGCAAATCAATACCACAATAAGATACCACCTCACACCTGTGAGAATGGCCATTATCAACAAGACAAAAAATAACAAGTGCTGGAGAGGATGTGGTGAAAAAGGAACTCTGGTACACTGCAAACTGGTACAACCACTGTGGGAGTGCAAACTGGTACAACCACTGTGGAAGGCGGTGTGGAGGTTCCTCAGAAAATTGGGAATGGAGCCACCAATTGACCCAGCAATCCCCCTTCTGGGGATCTATGAAAGTACTTGAAAACCTTTGTCCGCAATGACATGTACTCCAATGTTCATCGCAGCGCTGTTCACAGTGGCCAAAACATGGAAATAACCAAAGTGCCCTGCGACAGATGACTGGATAAAGAAGCTGTGGTACATTTACACAATGAAATATTACTCAGCTGTAAGAAAAGATGAAATATTGCCATTTGCGACAAAATGGATGGACCTGGAGATCATCATGCTAAGTGAAATAAGCCAGACAGAAAAAACAAAGAACTGCATGATTTCACTCATATAGGAAATATAAAACTGAAAGCAAAGAAAAAAAGAAATGAACAAACAAATAACCCATGGACACAATCAATAGTTAAATGTTTATTTGGGGACGAGTGCGTTAGGGAGGGGAGAAAGGGGAGGGGGTGGGAGAGGAGGGGGGAAGCTAAATATAAGGTGATGTAAAGGGAAGTCACATTAGCTGGTGAATATATTATACATCAAGTTGACAATGTACTGTAGAATTGTATGTCTGAAAGCTATGTAATCCTTGCTAACAGATGTCACCCCAATAGGTCTAAAGATAAAAATGAATTCAATAAATAAATAAATAAATAAATAAATAAATAAATAAATAAAGCTGCAGGCTAGAATTCTGTGTCATTTAGATCATACATTTTCAGATATGTAAGTTTCTTTTTTGAGATTTTTCATTTTCTTTTTGAGCAGCTTTGAATTCTAAGGTACCCAGTGGATTTGAGTTTCTTTTTCTGGGCTTGAGGGCTTCTTTTTTGGCATATAAAAATGTCTTTCTTTCTTTTTTCTTCTCCCAGATGATAATGCTGAAGTGTTCTCCAATATCTTTTTCTTGGTTATTTGAATTTTTATTCTGGGAGCTTTCTTGCAAGGTGGGTTTCTTTTTTTAAAATCCAGTCACTTTGGTCTTGATTTGACTTTTTATTTTTTTAAAATATGATGGGCGGTGATGTGCTTTGCCTCTGAGATCAGTGCAGGGAAAATCTGCTGTGCCTGTGATTTTGAGTTTTTCTGAACTCAAGTACTTGTTCCAAAGGGTGTGGGATTTGTTGGAAAGGATGCAGGTTTGGCTCTCTTTTTTTCATTTCAAACTGACTTTTTTTTAAATTCATTTTTATTGTTAGACTTATTGGGGTGACATCTTTTAGCAAGGATTACATAGGTTTCAGGCATACAATTCTACAGTGCATTGTCAACTTGATGTATAATAAGTTCACCACCTAATGTGACTTCTCTTTCCATCACCTTATATTTAGCTTCACCCCCTCCTCTCCCACCCCCTCCCCTTTCTCTCCTCCCTAACCCACTCGTCCCCAAATAAACATTAAACTATTGATTGTGTCCATGGGTTATTTGTCAAACTGACTTTTAAGCAGACACTCGGTGGAGTTAGGGGGTGGTGACCTTTGGGAGAGAGTTAGGGAAAATAGCGATGCTCAGTGTCTATGGTTTCTGCTTTTGGTCTGTGGCTGCTTTGTTTCTTGTGGTAGCTTCCCTGGTTGCTAACTCCACTGCAACACTAATCTGCTCATCAGAGACATCTGGGCAGGGTGAACACAGATGGGCTAGAAGCAGGCTGTGGCAAATTTGCCCTAAGCTGTTTGGTCTTCATGGGACCATGCTGCAGCTGAGGGACCTACTCTTGCCCAGGGCAGTTCAGATTCTTTGTTCAGTCTCAAATCTGTACCAGGGTGTGGCAGTCTTGTTGCATCCCTAGCATGATGCCACTGGATTGAGGTTGCAACTCACCCATAGTCTCACAGGATTTGAGCCACTCTTGCCTCTGCTTTTGTTACCACTCAGCATTCATCCCACCCAAGATCGTCTGGCTCTTCAGCCAGTGTCTGTTGGCTTCCTCCTTGTTCCTTCTGTCAGCCTGGTCATTTCACATTTTGCATCCACATCTCCACTCTTGTCCCTTTCTCCTCTTTTATTGAAACCCTTTTCTCTAACCCTCATGTGTTTTCTTGCAATGCACAGAACTTTCATCTGAGACTGCCACTAAGGCTTTCCTGTGTTAAATCCCAGTTGTTAGATTGTATTATTCAGGTGATGTTCAAAATTTCTGCTGTCTTTCCACCATCTTAGATTTTTCTCAATTTTTAAAAATATACTTTAATTATTTCCTTTATCTTTTATGTATTAATTTAATTTGATTTTTAATTGATTTTATATTTTCTCTCTTTTTTTCTTTCCTACTTGTCTTTATTTTTTCTTCCTCTTTGAAATTGTGCTAATGGCACACTAAAGATTTACCCAATCCAACTATGCTTGGCTGAGTTATTGACCCATCCAGCTAGTGAGAAATCATGTCCTTGCAGACTTTTGTAGAAGCAGCTGGCTATGACTCTTGGGGGAGCATTTGATGCCACTCTGCTGCTCCTACAGAGAAACTAAGTGTGCAGAAAAAAAAAGACTTGGAAACCCACAAACAATATATATTTAAATTGTTTTTTTTTCTTTTCAAATCGACTTTTAATTCCCTTACTCTCTCATTTTCTTATTTTGCTTCTTTTTTTGCATTAGGAATTTTATTGTTTTATTTATTTATTTTTGTTTATTTATTTTTTGGCATTGGGAATTTTTTAAATTTTATTTATTTTTTTTTGAGTACTCTTTCCATCACCTTATGTTTAGCTTCCACTACCTCCTCTCCCACCCCCTCCACTTTCTCCCCTCCCTAACCCACTAGTTCCCAAATAAACATTGAACAATCGATTTTGTCCATGGGTTGTTTGTTTGTTTGTTCATTTCTTTTCTCTTTGTTGTTTTCAGTTTTATATTCTGCATATGAGTGAAGTCATACTGTTCTTTGATTTTTCTGTGTGGCTTATTTCACTAAGCATGATGATCTCCAGGTTCATCCATTTTGTTGCAAATGGCAATATTTCATCTTTTCTTATAGTGAAGTAATATTCCATTCTGTATATGTACCAGTCATCTGTTGCAGGGCACTTGGGTTGTTTCCATATTTTGGCCACTGTGAAGAGCGCTGCGATGAACATTGGGGTACATAAGTCTTTTTTTATTCATTTTTATTGTTAGACTTATTGGTGTGACATCTATTAGCAAGGATTACATAGGTTTCAGGCATACAATTCTACAGTGCATTGTCAACTTGATGTATAATAAGTTCACCATCTAATGTGGCTTCTCTTTCCATCACCTTATATTTAGCTTCCCCCCATCCTCTCCCACCCCTTCCCCTTTCTCCCCTTTGCAGACAAAGGTTTTCAGGTTTTTGGGGTAGATCTCCAGAAAGGGCATTGCTGGGTCAATTGGTAGCTCCATTCCTAATTTTCTGAGGAACCTCCACACTGTCCTCCATAGTGGATGTACCAATTTACACTCCCACCAGCAGTGTATCAGAGTTCCTTTTTCTCCACATCTTGTAAAGCACTTGTTATTCCTTGTCCTGTTGATAATAACCATCCCAACAGGTGTGAGGTGGTATCTCATTGTGGTTTTGATTTGCATTTCCCTGAGAGCTAATGAGGATGAACATTTTTTCATATGTCTGCTGACCATTTGTATTTCTTCGTGGGAGAAGTGTCTGTTTAGGTTTTCTGCCCACTTTTTAATTGGGTTGTTTGATTTTTGTTGTTGTCTTACAAATTATTTATATATTTTAGATATTAGCCCCTGATCGGATGTGTTATTTGCAAATAATTTCACCAATTCAGTTCGCTATCTCTTTGCCTTGTTGATGGTTTCTTCTGCTGTGCAGAAGCTTTTTAGTTTGATATAATCACATTCATTTATTTTTGCTTTTACTTACATTGCCTTTGAGGACAAGTTCATGAAGTCCTCCTTGAGTCCTAGGCCTCTAAGTTTAATACCAATGTCTTCTTCTATACAATTCTTTGTTGCAGGTCTGATATGAAGGTCTTCAATTCATTTTGAGTTAATTTTTGTATAACAGCTCAAGGTCATTCTTTTGCATATGTTTTTCCAGTTGTCCCAGCACCACCTACTAAAGAGGCTGTCTTTTCCCCATTGTATGTTTTTTGCTCCTTTATCGAAAATTATTTGTCCATAAATTTGTGGGTTTATTTCTGGGTTTTCAGTTCTATTCCATTGGTTTATGTTTCTGTTCTTCTGCCAGTACCAAGCTGTTTTGATTATTGATGCTTTGTAACATAAATTGAAGTCAGGGAATGTCATGCTACCAGCCTTATTCTTTTTATGTAATATTGCTTTGGCAATTTGAGGTCTTTTATGGTTCCATATAAATAGACTAATTCTTTTATCTATTTCATGAAAGTATGATGGTGGGATTTTAATGGGTATTGCATTAAATCTGTAGATTGCTTTGGGCAGAATGGCCATTTTAACAATGTTAAGTCTTCCTATCCATGAACAAGGTATATATTTCCACCTCTTAAAGTCTGTTTTAATTTCTTTCAAAATTGTCTTATAGTTTTCCATGTATAAGGCTGTCATGTTCTTCGTTAACTTAATTCCCAGGTATTTCATTCTTTTTGTTGTGATAGCAAAGGGAATTGACTCCCGCATTTCTTTTGCTGTGGATTCGTTGTTTGTGTGTAGTAATGCTGTTGATTTTTGTACATTGATTTTGTATCCTGTAAATTTACTATATTCGTTAGTTGTTTCTAATAGTTTCCTGGTGGAATCTTTGGAATTTTTTATATAAAGGATCATGTCATCCGCAAATAGTGACAATTTGACCTCTTCTTTCCCAATTTGGATTTTTTCTATTCCTTTCTCTTGCCTGATTGCTGTGGCAAGAACTTCCAGTAATATATTAAATAACAGTGATGACAGGGGACATTCCTGTCTTGTTCCTGATTTTAGGAGAACAGACTTCAGTATGATGTTAGCCAAGGGCTTGTCATATATGGCCTTTATCATGTTGAGATACTTTTCTTCTATACCTATTTTATTAAGTGTTTTAATAATAAATCGATGCTGTATCTTGTCAAAAACTTTTTCTGCATCAATTGAAATGACCATATGGTCTTTCTCTTTGATTTTGTTTATGTGGTGTATCGCATTCATTGATTTTTATATGTTGAACCATCTTTGACCTCCTGGGATGAATCTCACTTGATCTTGATGTATGATCTTTTTGCTGCATTGTTGTATTCTGTTTGCTAATATTTTGTTTAGAATTTTTGCATCTGTGTTCATCAGAGATATTGGTCTATAGTTTTTTTTCTTTGTGTTGTTTTTTCCAGGCTTTAGTATTAAGATAATGTTGGCCTCATAGAATGAGTTAGAAAGTATTGCTTCCTCTTCAATTTTTGGAATTGTTTGAGAAGGATAGGTGTTAATTCTTCTTTGATTGCTTGGTAAAACTCATTGGTGAATCTATCTTGTCCAGAGCTTTTGCCTTTAGGTGGATTATAGATAGTTGTTTTAATCTCTTCACTATCAATGTGTCTATTTAGATTATCAGTTCTTCTTGGTTCAGTCTAGGTAGGCTATAAGTGTCTAGAAACTTGCCCATTTCTTCTAGGTTGTTTAATTTAGTGGCATAAATTTCTTCATAATATTTTCTTATAATGCTTTGTATTTCTGTGGTATCAGTGGTAATTTCTCCCCTTTCATTTCTAATTTTGTATATTTGTGTCCTTCCCTTTCATCCTTTGAGTAGTTTAGCCAGGGGTTTGTCAATTTTGTTGACTTTCTCAAAGAACCAGCTCCTCGTAATATTAATTTTTAATATTGTACTTCTGTTCTCTAAGTGGTTTATCTCTGCTTTAATTTTTATTATTTCTTTCTGCTGACTTTGGGTTTTGTCTGCTCTTCTTTTTTTAGTTCTTTAAGATGGGAAGTCAAGATATTTATTGTGATTTTTCTTGTTTCTAAAGAGAGGCCTGTCATGATATAAATTGCCCTCTTATTGTTGCTTTCACTGTGCTCCAGTAATTCTGATATGTTGTATTTTCATTGCCATTAGTTCCTATGTATTTTTAATCTCATCTTTTATTTGTTCTTTTATCCAGTCCTTTTTTAATAAGCTGTTGTTTAATCTTCATGTATATGTGGTTTTTTTTCTGCTTTCCTTTTACAGTTGATCTCCAATTGCAAAGCTTTGTGGTCTGAGAATACACTTGGTATGATTTCGATCTTCTTGAATTTACTGAGGCTACTTTTGTGTCCCAGCATGTGATCTCTCCTTGAGAATGTTCCATGTGCACTAGAAAAGAAGAAATAGTCTCTTTTGCTCGATGAAGTGTCTGAAAATGTCAATTATGTCCAATTGCTGTAATGTGTTTAGAGCTGATGTTTCCTTATTTATTTTCTGTTCAGATGATCTGTCCATGGCTGTTAGCGGGGTATATACTCTCCCACAATGATTGTGTGTTCATCAGTTTCTCCTTTCAAATCTGTTAGTAGTTTCTTTGTATATTTTGGGGCATCGTGGTTGGGAGCATATATATTAATTAGTGTCAAGTCTTCTTGTTGTTGTATTGTGCCTTTTATCATTATATAATGTTCATCCTTGTATTTTACTATCTTTTTATCATGAAGTTTATTTCATTAGATATCAGTATGGCAACTTCTGCTTTTCTCTGGTTAAAATTTGTTTGAAGTATTGTTTTCCATCCTTTCACTCTGAGTCTGTGTTTGTCTTTATGGCTGAGGTGTGTTTCTTGGAGACAGCATATGGATGGGTTCTGTTTTTTAATCCAGTCTGCAAATCTGTGTCTTTTTATTGCTGAGTATAGTCCACTAACATTTAGAGTGATTATTGATATGTGAGGATTTCCTGTGGCCATTACTTGTTTCATTGTTTGTTTTTGTTTTATTTTTGTTTCTTTCTTGTTGCCCCAACTTTGTTCCATTTCTCCTGATGTTTTGTTTCAGGCTGAAGGGCCTCCTTCAGTATTTCTTGGAGTGCTGGCCTTGTGCTGGCAAATTCCCTCAGCTTCTGTGTGTCTGAGAAGGTCTTTATTCCACCTTCACATCTGAAAGATAATTTTGTTGGACAATTTATTCTTGGCTGTAAGTTCCTGTCTTTTAAATTTTTGAATAGTGGATTCCACTCCCTCCTGACTTGTAGACTTTTTGCAGAGAAATCTGATGCGAGTCTGATAGGTTTTCCTCTAAAGTTTATAGTTCTTTTTTCCCTTGCTGCCTTGAGAATAATCTCTTTGTACTTTTGGACATCTTTGGGACCATGTGTCTTGGAGAAGATCAGTTAGGGTCCAGATATCTAGGGGACCTGTTTTCTTCTTGAACTTGGTGTTCCAGATCTTTCCATAGGTTTGGAATTTTCTCATCTACTATTTGTTTGAGTACGCTCTCTGTACAATGCTCTACCCCTTCTTCTATTCCTATTATCCTGATGTTGTTTTGTCTCATGGAGTCAGATAGTTCTTGTAGAGTTCTTTCAATTCTTTTGGTTCTATATGCCCTCTCTTCCTCTTTCTTATCTCTATCCATGTACTGATCTTCAATATCACTAATTCTTTCCTCCATCTGGTTGGCCCTATTTCCTATGGCAGTTATTTCATTTCTCACTTCTTTTATTGTATTGTTTATCTCTCGTATTTCCATCTCAATCTTCCTTATGTTTTGAATTTCTTTGTTAAATTGTTCCTTTTGTTCATGGAGATCCTTTTTTATGTCATTCATGTCCTTTTTTATGTTGTTTATCTCAGCCATGATGCTCTGACAGTATGTTTTCATTTCTCTCGTAGCCTTTAAAATGGTTACTTTAAATTCCCTGTCACTTAATTTGGACACTTCTAGGTCTAAGAAGCTGTCTTGATAAATTTCCTCTTCTTTCTGAGGAATTTTAGTTTTTAAGGAACTCATCCTGTCTGTTGAGTTCTTCCTCTTTGACATGATGGTGTTATGTTCAGTGGTGTCCAGGAGCCCAGATTGGTACTTTTGTGGTGTCTTGCTCCAGGGCAGGCACAAGGTGGTACTTGAGGGGCAAGTTTTGGGAGAGAGAGGGGTTGTTTATTTCTTATTTCTGGTTTCCTGCTATGTTTGGAGGTAGTGCACATCTATCATGGTCCCTTCACTTCCTGTAGTTAGTTGGTTGGGGAGGTTGTAGGCAAGGGGAGAAACCAACAAAAGAGACACTGGGGCAGCTCCACCTTCTGCCCTATGCTGGGAAAGCTGGGTAATGCGGGCCAAGGCTGCTCCTTCTGGCTGGAGCAAGTGCTATCAAATCTGCCTTTCTTCCCGGGTCTGCTTCCATGGCCAAATGTTGGGGCAGATTATGAGAGCTCACAGTGTTTTTAGACCCAGTTCCACACAAGCAGTCATGCACACAAGTCCAAAGCTGTGGTTCTGACCCCGCGGTAGGAAGGCAGCCGGCCTGCCTCCACAACAGGCTGGGAATGGGAAGCGCAACCCCGTGTAGGAGCTGTGCATGCCATGCCGGTATGTGGTCCACCTGTGGAGCGGGCCAGAAGGGGAGTTGCAGCCCTGTGCAGGAGCCATGCACACCTGCTCTGTGGGTCCCAAGGGAGCCTAGAGCCAAGATGTCGTCTCTGCAGTTCAGAGTCCTCACTCAGCCCTGCTACCACTCACGAGCTCCAAGAGGCTGGCTCCCAAGCTCTGTCCCCAACTCGTCACCCCAAATTTCAGCTCCCCAGCCTAGCTCCCCAATGGACTGCCACTGTTTTGCTGCTTTGCTAGAGCTTTTCCTCTTATCATCTTTTGGCTTCTCCGCTCCCATGCACTGCAGCCAGCCACTATCGTGTCCTGTTGCGATCCGTCTTTGCTCCCTCCCCTCTCTCCAGAAAAGAAGCCAGAGTGAGGAAATAGAGAAACATGTCCCAAATAAATAAACTAAAGAGACTTCCAGAAATAAAGGTAAATAAAATGAGGTAATCAGCCTACCAGAGTGAGAGTTTAGAATACAAGTTATAAGAATGATTAAGAGACCTACTGAAAACTTCAACAAAGAGATACCAACCATAAATCAAGACATAGAAATGATACAGAACAACCAATCAGAATTGAAGAACTAACTGAAATGACGACTACATTAGAAAGAATAAAACATGTTTGAGAATCAAAAAATTAAATCAGGAATTTGGAAGACTTTGTTTGTAAGGTAATAGAAAATACCAAAATAGAAAACCAAAGAGAAAAAAAGAATTTTTAAAAAGGAGGATAGCCTGAGAGACCTCTGGGACAACATTAAGATAACAACATTTGAATCATTGATGTACTAGAAAGAAAAGAGAGGGAGCAAGGTATTAGGAACATATTTAAAAAAATAATGACTAAAAACTTCTAATCTGATAAAAGAAATAGACAGACAAACCCAAGATGCAAAGAGAGTCCCAAGTAAGATGAATCCTAACAGGCCCACACCAAGACACATTATAATTAAAATGGCAAAGTTTATGGATGAAGAAAGAATACTAGAAGAATTGACAGAAAGACAACAACTTAGTTACAAGAGAGCTCCCACTAGACTATCAACAGATTTCATTTTTTTAATTCATTTTTATTGTTAGACTTATTGGGGTGACATCTGTTAGCAAGGATTACATAGGTTTCAGGGATACAATTCTACAGTGCATTGTCAACTTGATGTATAATAAGTTCACCACCTAATGTGACTTCTCTCTCCATCGCATTATATTTAGCTTCCCCCCCTCATCTCCCACCCCCTCCCCTTTCTCCCCTCCCCCTCGTCCCCAAATAAACATTAAACTATTGATTGTGTCCATGGGTTATTTGTTCATTTCTTTTTTTCTTTGCTTTCAGTTTTATATTCCGCATATGAGTGAAATCATGCAGTTCTTTGTTTTTTCTGTCTGGCTTATTTCACTTAGCATGATGATCTCCAGGTCCATCCATTTTGTCGCAAATGGCAATATTTCATCTTT